>VURO01035146.1:0-21116 GCA_015108175.1 Pelvicachromis taeniatus | reverse complement strand
ATGTTGGTCACATGTCCGTCCGCCAGCCAGCCAAAGTAGTGCCGTACGAATTAGCGCAAAAAAGAGACTAGGTTAGCAAGCTGGCTCTGGCTGGCCCTGTACCCATATCTGCAGCAGGTCTCCAAGGTGAACAGCCTCTGGCATGTTAGAACAAGGCAGCTAAGGGAAGTGGGCAAGTCAGAGCCACAACTTCAGGATAAGGATTGGCTCTAAGGGCTGGGTCGGTCGGGCGGTGGTGCGCGGCCCACTTTGCGGGGCTCTTCCGAGGCTGGTGGAGCAGTCGCTCCGTTGCCTTCCCCTCCCCCCGGCGGTGCACAGCCGCTACGCCGCTACTAGCAACTAGCCTGCCCGCTAGCGCTACTAACCCGCCCGCTAGCGCTACTAGCCCGCCCACTAGCGCTACTAGCCCACTAGCGCTACTAGCCCACTAGCGCACCTGCGGCTTTTAGTCTGGTGTGGCTAATGTATGAACAAAATATGATTTTTTTAATAATTTCAAGTTGTGCGGCTAATATTCAGGTGCGCTTTGTAGTCCGGAAAATACGGTAAATATTAGATCAGCGCTAGCTGGTCTCCATGGAAAGTTGCCATAATCAGTGTCTTTACATAGATGAATATCATTAATCATTAATGATAACATATAATTAAAGTTAAATTGAGGAAATTTGCTATTTCAGAAGTGTGTGTCAAACTGGTAGCCCTTCACATTAATCAGTACCCAAGAAGTAGCTCTCAGGTTGGTGACCCCTGGTTTAAACCAATCTGCATAGTGTCACACTCACTTTTCTCTACCTAAGGAAACAGATTTACCTGTAAGTTTACTAGGAAGAAAGCAGTTTAAAAAAAAAAGTCTACAATATTAAAGCTAAAAAAAAAAAGCATTAGAATTTCTAACAGAAGAAACTGAAATAACAGCATCAGAGAAGGACGCCAGAGACGACACAACACTCAAACGTGTTTTCTCTGGAGTGGCAACAGTTTAAATGTTTTAAATGGGGTTACGTATGGCTCTGAGATGCAATAAGATGAAATATGGGAGTAAGAAAAAGAAAAGGTCTCATGTCAAATTTAATGTAATAAAAATAAGAAAGGACAAAAGAGGAAAAGAAATACGAGGAGTAACTGAGCTGTCAGCCCAGTACTAGGTTACTGGCCTCTGAAGTACATAAAGTTGAGTCAAAATGTCAAACATTTTAGTTTGTTTTATAACAGAACTGTGTAAGTACAGGGGATCTCTTTTCAAGGGTGAAAAACTTTAATGAAATTAAGTTGACACCTACTCCAAGCATCATAATCTTTGGCTACTATAAAGTACTTAATGAAAGAAAACAGAGCCACTGATGAACTGAAAAGTAAGACTGTAACCCAACACTGGATTAACTATGATAATGTAATTTCAGCAGTCATTGTTTTTTTTAATATCACCATTAATGCCAATATCAGTTTATCATGGCACAAGTAGCCAAAAAATCTGTGTTTTTAAGATTTTATCCTTAACTTTTTTTTTTATTTTAAACACATATTTCACCCTAGAAGGAACATGTTGACAGCCTCCCACTCATGTTTCCTTATTAGGGTGGGCCAGATCAGTCCTTTTAAGGGCTGTAACCAAAATGAAGGCAACATTTTTCATGACTTCATTAAATGTACTAAAGATACAGTAGAGAAAAACAATCAGGTGGGCAGCACTCCCTGACTTTTTCACAGACTGGCTCGTTCTTGTCATTTCATAAATCAGTGAGAGAGAACAGCAGCATATTTTTCCCCTTTGAAGTGTTCAGGTTGGCGTTTAACTTGTTTATCATGAATCATAACTACAAAACAAAATCCCACACCATGAGAGAAGCGGATGATCAACATCTTGCCCACTCCTACTTGTTATGCAGCTGAATAATTTTCTCAGACGTTGAAAGGAAGCTTGCTGATCACCACATTCATCAGGACCCATTACTTAAGATCTATGCATTTTAAAATAATCTAAATATTAGGAATGACACGTTACTTACCCCATCTGTCAAAAAGCCTATATGTGTGACTTCCTCTTTTTGAGGTTTTGCGCCAGGAACATTACTGAGGTTTAAGCAATGTTTACACTTCACTGGTTACTGCCAGAAACAGATCACCAGAAGTCTGGAGAGGTGATATGAACGGCACGTTGTGGTGGATGACTTTATCCATTTCACCTGGAAAAGAGAGGTCTGTCTCCTGTGTAAAACAGTCATCGTCTACCTCTTTTTTTATTATTATTTTGAATTCAAGTCTCGTTGATTTAAGGACAAAAACTACTCAGTTATATTTAGCCAACAAAACAGTTTGATTAGATTCAGGAAAGGACTGTAATTGAGGTACAACTAGACAAAGAAGCACGACAGGAAGATTCATTTTTCACACGTCTGAGCCTGGTGTGTGTTACATTTGTCCTTGAGTTGACACAAAGGTGTCTGGATACCAAAACATGTAAATAAGAGGTGTTTTTAAATCAGCAGTCAGGCTGAAACTATCACAGACATCAGAGAGTCGTCCATCCGTTACTGCCCGTTTCTGAGGAATAAAACCAGCCTTGTTTAGCTGTCTGGTGCTTAGTTCCTCCTGCTGACTGTCACTGGTGTGGGCGCAATGAAAACAGTATGAGGTCACATTATCTTGCACTACATTTGGATAAAAAAATTTTTTATATAAACAACTAGAATAAAAGGTTTAAAAAGAACGAAACGACCTTGAAAAAAGTGGACCTTAGCATTAGCAGTTCTAGACAATTTAAAGCGGTGATGTCCAGCTTAGCCGAGCTAACGTTTCCCCGATTAGCTGGTGCTGCCAGGCATGCTAACAGGCTAACGGTGAAAATAACCTGCCCAAACATGGAGCCCAACTCACCAGAAAGTCTACAAATACTCGTTTTTATTTCGGGAGAGGATGGGAACGGTTGTCGCCTCTAACATTTTCTTCAAGGTCTGAGAATGCTGCGCAGGTTTTGTCCAAAATCCGCGTTGACAGCAGACGAGTACCGTTACGCGAGAAAAGATAACGAAGCCAATTCCGGTCCGAGGGTTTTTCGCAATAAAAGCCCAGACCGTTCACACCAAACTCTATCCAGACTTTGTTAGTTTCTTGTTTTCTTGACTGTCGCCACATAAAAACAAACTACATCCTAAATTTATGTAGCTTTTACAAACAAATTACATGTTTTTTTAAAATTCGGCTTCATGAAAATTAAATTAGGCCATGAAACCATTTCAGACATATAATAAAAGCCCTTTTAATCATGCTGGTTTACACCAGCATGATTAAAAGGGCGTGGCCTATCGATTAAAAGGGCGTGGCCTATCGAGCGTGGCCTACTAGGAAAAGATGCAAGCTTATCCCAGAAATATACTGTACATCCGTGAAATGACACACACACACACAAAAATGTGACGGTAATCGACCCCAAATAGACATAATGGTGATAAAAAGAGATAAGAAATAACTACATCATAGCACAAAGACATGTATAACTACCACAAGGGGACACAAAGCGACCTCAGAGAGAATGGGGGGGGAAAAAGAGATGCAAAATGAGCTAAAACGGTGAAATAAAAATAAAAAATCTAAATATAACACAAAACAAAGAAGTTCTGTCAAAAAAGAACTGTAGGAAAAGATACAAAAAGGTGATACAAAAGTATCACAAAGTGAGAAAAACAACCAAAATGAGAGCTACTACCAAAATGTGAACCATCACAACACAAAGTTGAAAACTCACCATAAAATTAAACTAAAAAAAAGCAAAAAGACACAAAACAATGAACTAAAAAGGTTTGAAAAACATGCCAGTGTGCATATTTCAAACAAGTAAGAAATTTAGTAAAATGTGAAAAAGTTTGGACGGAACGACGTTTCAAAGCTGCACGTTTTGGTGCTGCAAAATCGGCACTTCACAGCTGTCGCACAAAAGCGACAAATAATTATCACTGGTATTTCCAAATCAGGAATAAAAACACACAACAAGGTTGTCTCAAAATCACTCCGCAGAGAAAAGTACAACACCTGAGATATTTTTGTTCCGATGTGTTTATTTGGCTCCCGCGTATTAATATTTCTCAAGAAGAGACTATAAAGGAAGCATCATCATCACTTCATCCAAAGTAGAGCCACATACGAGCTGTAAGGCAAAACGTTTCACTTTACGGATACTGTCAAGAGGAAAGCTTTTGACACTGATTACAAATCAGCTTTACACACAAACTGCAGTAACACAGTAAGACATTGACCACTACAAAGTCTCTGCAATTCAATACAGTTACGTTTTCCTTACAGCTGAGCTTCACTTCCATGAGCTGAAAATTGGTATTAATATAATCACTAATCGTGTAAATGGTTCCCCGGCAATGGTGCCAGCAGAGTGTCCGGGTGTCAACAGTCCAGGAAAAGCAGTTTTATCTGCGATCTGTGGTGCCCGACTTCCTCTTCCCGGCCAGCAGGTGTTTGGGTTTGAGGTCAAACACGTGTCTGTCCGACTCTCCCTTCTTGCCCTGGCGGTTCATGTCTCTCTGGGACATCTTCATCATCTTCTTTGTCTTCTTCGCCATCTGACGAACAAACGAACAAAGCCAGCGGTCAGTTTACAGAACGAGGGATTCACTTCACGCATCTGTTACATTTTGAAAATAAGGACAGTGCTGAAATGACATTGTATTTTTAAACCTTTAATAAGCTGTAACTACTAGGAACTCTTCAATAATGCAGTCATTCCTGCACACGACAGAGTGCAGTATAAGTGAATCCTTGTTGGTCAGACAAAACAAGTTCAAAGATAACTGATCAGTTATTTGGGATTTCTGCTGGTTTACTCTTAGCGCTGCAGTCAGTTCAGCCTAAAGCAGATTTTAGTTAAAGGCCTCATACCTTTGCATCTCGTAAACCAGACTGGTCTCGGGGTGGACGGGAGGCGCTCTGGCTGCGAGTTCGGGAGGTCGGGGGGGCCGAAGCTTCACGCTTACGTTTCTTAGCGACGCTGCGGGAGCGTCTGGCCTGCTGTGCATAGTGGCTCTGAAAGTAGACGAGAGGAAACACTTAGACACGCGTGTCTCCAAAGATTCACTCATCAAGAACGAGTATGAGCAACAGGAACACGAGACCACATCAACACAGCCAACCCCAAAGAAGCACGTAACCACGGAAACATGAATGAGTTTACACACTCTTAAATAAAACAAATGAATCACAGATTCTTGAAAAGTCATAAAATCCCAGTAATCTGAGAATCTCCATGGAAAAAAAGATGCTATGGAAAAGGCAACATCTCAGTGTTATTTGTTACGATCACTTACGAACTTAATATCATTAATTCAGTTACATACATCCTGTAGGCGCCGATTTAAAGGCAGAACTTACGTCGTCCTTGTCGTCCATGTCCAGACCGAGGTTACCCATCTCCTTCTCGAGCCGCTTCCTTTCAACCTGAACGTATCAGAACAAACACGTGAACAAGCTTAGACGTGAACGGCAGTCAAACGTGGCCTCGGGTTACAAAAGACAGACACAGTCAAAGAAGCATGATGGGAGTCACGCTGGGTAAAAATCTCCACTAGGTGGAGCCTTCAAAATTTTTCAAAATAAGAGGCGTGGCAGATTGAGCCAATGCATTTCTTTTGGTTTTTCTGCTGTTGCACCAAAATCTGTCAGCCGACTCAAATAAAAACACCACAAATATGACCGCTGACATCTGAAGCTTTCACCAGAGGTGCCAGGGGTGTCGCAGGAAGAGAGATTTATGGGTTAGCGAGCTAAAGTCAGATTAGCATCGTCATGAAAGCGGTTCTTTTTCCTTTTTTCTTAAACCTGGCTAAATCACCATGGTAACTGATGATGCTCACATAACCTGATTTGCATGAATGTCACGTTTTCACTTTGATTCTTTTGTTTACATCTTTTGAGTGCAGCGTAGAGTAATTTTGGGGGGGAAATATGTTTTATACATATTACTGGGGAATCGTTTTTAAGCTGCACCTCACTGAACAAAGCTATAAAGTTCCAGCAGGTCAACCTCGAGTCACGCTGTCTCTGTAATATACACATATCCAGCCGACACTGTCATGTCTTTATAGTTGATTCTAATCTGCTGCTAAGTTTCTTATTCTGCTGGAAGTGCAGCTAATTTTCCATGTTTGAAAAACAGGAATAGCAACCAGCACAGGTGATGAGCAGGAACGCATTCAGAATTCTTTGACCTATTTGTCAGCACTTGATACAGTTTAAGCTCTCAGATGTTTGTTGACACCAAAAGCTGAAAGTAAACACCAACAAATATTAAAGAATTGGGGGGAAAAAATCTGCTATGTTGGCATTTATTTTTATATTCATCGTTCCAAATATAATAAATTTGACCCACATCTCAACTGCAACAGGGCGACAGTGATTAGCTTAAGCTGACCCCGCTCACCTTGGTGGCGGTCCTGGGCATGCGAGGGCCGTGCACGTCCTTTTCTTTCGACTCCAGGACCTTGAGCTGCTTCTTGTCGCGGATCTGTTTGGCGAGAATGCGGATCTCTTGCATATCCTCGTCCTCGCTCTCGTCGTCGGAGTCGTACTCCCCGGCTCGCTCCTTCAGCTCCTCCTCCTTCTCCAGGTCCTCCAGTTTCTGGGAGGGCAGAGAGAAAAACCCACAAACATTTTAGGCGACACAGTTCAGAGGGCAGAAACACATTTGACAAATACCATGTTCCTCTTTTTCTTCATGAACCCTTTCTGAGACCATCCTGGAGTTAATCATAAAAGATCTTGTGGTTTTCATTGTCCAACACAGTTTTTGAGCTTTGTTTCTTGGCATGGCGGAAGGACCAGTTAAGGGAAGCAGGTTTCCCCAGGTTAATCTGGAGGCTGCTACATTTAATGTGAACTTCTCCTTTGTGGAAGAACACACGAACAGCAGGTAACCGCGGTAAAAGCGTTCACAGCAGGTGTCCTCGTTTGCACACAGATGCCTGCAGAATCTCAGCGACGTGAACCCTTGCACACCTGCGTGCACATGCACATGTAAAAAGAGGACTCTCACCTTCATGATGCCAGGATCGATGAAATCTGCGATGTTGTGGCCCTCCCACACTTCAGGAATCTTATCGCGCTTCTCATCCTCGTTCATTAGATCCCAGTATTCTTAAAGCGACAATAAAAAAAAATAAAAAAAAGAGAGAACGGCAGTGAACAAATGGTCTGAAATGTCACAGCAGTCGCTCCGTTATTGGAAGGGAAGCGCTTCTTACTCTGAAGGTCCAGAACGTAGTCATCACCCAGCTCCACCTCCAGATCTCTCTCCTGTAAGAAGAACAGTAAACATTTACAAACAGCCACACCGAGAGAAGAAAAACTCAAATTATCACCGAGTTTTTGTCTAGTAAAATTAGTCTAGTAAGAAGAAGAATATTTGCCTCCGTGTTCTGTAAAGTAAGATAAATCTACAATGAAATTAAAGTAAAGAGCTTAAGTAATTATACTTAGTTCCTTTACACCTCTGATCGCTATAAGCCTGAAGTTCCCACCACACCTACCAGTTTGCGTTTGGGTGCATCCACCTCCATCGCTTTCCTGCGCATGAAGGCTCCCTCCGGGATGAACGGAGGCCTCTCCTGAAAACAACAACAGATTTAAAGTTTTAAAAAAATAACGAGTTAAACAGCTTTAAACTGTTTAAAAGTGACATTTAAGGGTTCATGTATCACCTTCTCATCCCTCTTGGCGGGCATGGCCAGGTGCAGCCGGTTGAGAACATCATGGACCTTCTTGCCCTTCATCTTGGTGTTGACGCGATGAGCGAGGAGCTGGTCGCACGCCTGAAAGAACGATGGCAGCCACGGTAAGATCAAATGCTCGACATGCTCCGGGACCAGAGCGAGCCGAGTCGGCAGTTTCTCACCTCGGTTTTAACCTGCATGACGCCCTCCTCTGTCAGGGTGCTGGTCTCGATGACAGGGATCCCCTCTGCAGACAGGTCTGCAAAGATTTTCTGACAACAAAGAGGACGTTCAGTTAAGCATGAAGGACGTCTCTCCTGTCTGATAGACACATCTATGAGATGTGTCACCTGTAAACCACCCACCTGGTTCTCCTCAGACAGCTCGCTGATCTTCTTCACGTCACATTTGTTTGCTACAACGATGAGAGGCTGTGGGGTGAAAAAAACCAAAACAATCACCAACAGTGTGAGTGCTAACGTCCTTTGTTTCTACGGTACTTTAGCATGGTCTCGATGCATGCTCAATCATCCAGGTAAGTAAATCCCAAAAGTTGATTCTGTTCATCTGAACATTTTCAGTGGCAGAACTGACTGACTGTGAGATTTCCATCAGTAATGAAGGACATCTGAAAGCTGATGTGTACCGTAAACCTGCGCGTACAGATCAGTATTTAAGGTCTGGGTGTGGTCAGGATGCTACAACACAGAGCGAACACCATCCCCACAGACACAGCGAAGCAGATGAACATCACATCAACAAGGCCCTGAGTAAATGTGGTTGTCCCAGCTGGACATTTGTCAAAGCTGGGAAGGCACCTAAAGAAGGCTCCAGCCGATCAGGAGAGAAGGACAACCGCTGCCTAAGCGAAAACCCATAGTGATCCCATATGTGTCACGAGTACCAGAACAGCTGAAATGCACTTTTTCTAAACACCGCATCTCTGTGGCTTTTAAACCCCAAAACACGCTGCACCAAAAACTGGTCCACCCTAAGGATCAGGTCCCCCGACACAAACAGAGTAATATAGTGTACGCTGTTAAGTGCCAGGATTTATACATCGGGGAAACCAAACCTCTGGCTAAGCAGAGGGCACAACACAGAAGAGCTACCTGCAGTCTATTCACACCTACAGGCCAGTGGACACTCTGTCAATGATGAGGATGGACACATCCTGGACAGGGAGGAACGCTGGTGTGAGGGCGGAGTCAAGGAGGCCATTTACGTGAAAAGGGAAAGACCATCTCTGAATGGAAGAGGGGGCCTGAGGGTACGTCTGTCACCACCTTACAATGCTGTGATTGCAGCCATTCCCCAACTCTCTGTGAATGGTACTCATGGTCTTTGATCAGTGGTTGTGAGAATTTGCATATTAATGATCAAGGAGCTGACCTCCCAGCCCATTGTTCCTACAGTGGTGCTAGTTTCAGTCTTTATGTAAATGTGCTGTTTATAAGGTTGGAAACCTGCAGTCAGCTGACACTGAAGACGTCACCTGATGATGATGAAACGTTACGTCCACATGAACACGATCACCTTTTTGGGATAACTTTAGCACTTTGAGCCACGAGAAATTTGAACTCAACACTAGGAAATGTTTCAATTTTTTGCACAACTGCTTAGACTAAAGTTATTGTACATAAAGAATCAGCTGATTTTGACGGGGTCCAGTCATGCTGCCGTCTGACCTTGTTGGCGAACAGGGGTCTGATGTTGCTGAAGAGCTCCAGCTGTTCCTGCAGGGTGTGACCGCACTGCTCAGAAACGTCCATGACGTAAAGAACCGCCGCCCTGAGGTGAGCCAGAGCCGTGATGGCTTGCATCTCGATGGTGTTCCTCTCCTCCAGAGGGTGGTCAAGGATACCCGGGGTATCCACCACCTACACACAAACACACAGTTAACATGTGAACAACAACAAGAGGCGGTCGTTTACTAAAATGACATATCATCCAACTTCAGGAGAAAACACAACTCCCAGGCCTCCTTTAGAGTGAGGTGAAAGAACCTACGCTAGATTTATCAGCATGTATTTGAAGATGTTTAGTTTGACTTTAAGTGGACTTAAAAATCCAAGCAAAAAACAAATAAGAAGGAACTCCTGAAGGTCCTGAATACCCTTCCTGCAGGAGGTAAGTTGATTTTAGTTTAGATCGTTTAGTACAGGCAAATCTCAGCAATAACGATCATAAGACTGGATTTTAGGCAACGATAAAAGAAAAAAGTTAACAGCAGTTTCCATATAAATTAAAACCAAACAGGAAAAACGTCAGCAGCTCTGAAGTTAAGATCACCAATCTTGAGTTAGAATATCAGCCCAAAAGCTGCTCTACTCTGAGGGGCAGCCTATCAGAAGACAGCTGGCTTAAAGGGAGGGAAATCAAGATACATGGCTTGTTTTGGTGAGCGGATGAACTCAGCCACACAAAGTCACTCAAAGTGAGTCCAAGAAAACAATATGTAGTTTGAAACGAGTGTAATTCTTTCCTTTTAAACCTCATGTTCACATGCTTTACCGTCCACTGTCCTGCAGTTCGTTTTCACCAATGAGACGATAACCGCAGGATCATCTCACCTGCCAGCGGAGGTATCTGTAGTCCATGTGACCCACAAACAGAGACTTGGTGGTGAAAGCGTACGGCTGGACGTCAACATCGGCTCTGGTCACCTGACAGGGAAGATCCCAGTTACATTGTTAGTTACACTGAAAGCAGGCAGACGGAGGTGACTGTTAATGACTGCAACCTCTGTTCAGTACAAATAGAAACACTAGATTAGAATAATTTCAGATTTTAATCAGAATCTTGCTCGTAAAGTTGGCTCAGAGTGGAAATCAATAATTGTGATAAATGTTTAGGGGTTTACCTTGTTGATGAAACTGGACTTGCCCACGTTGGGGTAACCACACAGAAGCAGGGTCCTCGTGTTTGGGTCGATACTCGGCAAACGGGACAGATGCTGACGCACTGAAAGACGAGTGCGGGTTACGTATGAAGACGGGAGAAACAGACGGAACTACGATCATGGACAGATTCAGCTTCTCAATCACAGCCTTCAACTCTCCTCCTCCTCCTCCTCACCTTGCTCCAAGTACTCCAGGCTGGATTTCTGCCGTTTCAGGATGGTGCACATACGCCCGAGAGCGGCTCGCTTCAGCTGCTTACACCGATACAGAGAGTCTCCATACTTCATCAGGCGCACGTAGTCTTTGGCAACACTGAAAGAACAAAAGATGCCTCTTCACTCCTTTGTTATACGAGAGTAAGTCTAGACCGGCGTCGGGGTCGTTACCCAGAAAAGTAATGTAGTACAAGTTTACAACTTTTTTAAGCAATAGATTAACTGACTTGATCATCCTCTGGAGAAAGTGATTCATTACACTACTTACTGCGTTACTTTGAAACACTGTCACACAGTTATGAGACGTGTGATCATTTTACAGTTTTAAGTTTAACACTGAGCTCACAGGAAAGTTGAAAAAACGAAGCACTTAACAGCAACCAACACGTTTGACAGTAGAAATATGTACAGGTAGAAATGGAGACCACAAAGACGTGAAGTCCTGCTGCTGCACCGAGGACTGGTCACACTCAGATTCAGGTTCTTCGCATTGTGTTTGCACGCCGTCTTGCAGATGCTTGCAAAGACCTGACATCCTGTAAGCAGCGGCAGACAGCTGCTGTTTGCACTCTACCTTCATCCTCTTGTTCTTTTGAGCCATAAAGAACGAATAATGTTCACGTGTCAAAGCTCCTGACCGCTCCATCGCTTCAGGAAGCAAAATACTGGCAACTGCCAGTAACACGCTGATGTAACTAGGGCTGCACAATTAATCTAATGTCAATGGGAGCACTGCCAACAGAACGCAAAGTAAAAGCAAATCAAGCGCTCCCTAAATCACAGGTGTTCTGTAGCTTGATGTTTCTGAAGGTGTAATGCATGAAGGCCAAGAAAAACAATGCAATGGCTGCTAGTATGAATCGTCTAATTCAAACTCAGAGTTTAACAAAAGTAGGCGTAATTGAGCGCATCAGCACAGCCGCCAAGCTCACATAGATGCACTGAAACTCTCATTCTGAAGGTAAGCGTCCAATAAATACACTGAGCAACAAATGCTTTAAGAAAATGGTCAGCATACTGGACAAACAACATCGTATCGCCTCGCACAAATATTTTTCCAAGGTTCCAAAATATGCACTGTATGCAAACGCCGCAGAAGAAGTAGATCACAAAGCTCTACAGCAATAAACTCATGTAGCGATTGGAGTGAGAGGCTTTTGATTCAGGAGGAACGAAAGCACAGCAATAAGCAGCATTAGATTTCAGATAAACTTACTTGTCAATTAGGTTCTTGGCAATGTTTAACTGTCCTAAGGCCAACTTGTAATGATCTTTGTCATACAAGACGTTCATTAGATCAGCATAGAAGGGGTGGATGTCCTGAGGAGACAGAAAAAAATCACGACACATTAACTGCTATAAGAGTTTGACCAGCTACTTAAATAAACGAAGGAGTCTTTTTCAGAGTTTCTTCTCTTACGTCGAGCTTGGGGAAGTCGGTGAGGATCTGTGTGAGACGGTCGTGGTAGTTCTGCTGGGTGAACTTCACCTTTCGCATGTAAAAGTGTCGGATACGGTGAATCTGGTAATGTTTGTGTACCACCGTGGGCGTCTTCCTTTGGGTTTTGGATAAAGTGACATCGATGAAATCCTGCACAGATTTGAACAGGGTAAAGGTCAGCCACAGATCACCACAAACAAACAATTCACTATTACATCATCTGAAAAAGTGAGTTTATTTTTGGCCTCTATTGTCTTTAATTATTTGAGGTCATAATTATCAATACTTGGCCAGTTACTTGACATTTACGTACAAGAAAATTCAATTTTCCACTTGTAATTCCGCCCATAAAACCTCATATAATCGGGTATTCTAGAATCCAGCCAGACCTCCCTGACAAAGCGGTCAGTTTAACGTTTACTCGGCTACCGGCCAAGCCAGACAGCTTATAACACAATCTTATATGACGCCTACCACCAAACATAGTGTTGTTTAAAGTTCGGCATACGAGTTATATAGAAAAAAATATTTGAGGAGAGAGTTTTTCATGACTTTCTTCTCTTAGTAGGCCGCCATAACGTGGTGTTTAAAAGGACTGACACCGTTACGGCCACGCGAGACACATTAGGCTTGTTTTCATGAGGTGATGGAAGTATCTCATACCTGCCGAAGTGAGTAACAGTATTTCTGCTCACGGGAAACAGAAACGTACGAAACAAAGAAATTTAAACTTGTGCAGCGGTGAGAAAACACACATACTTACACTTCCTGATTTGAGAAAGTAGTTCTGAAAGCTAAAATCAGCGCTACCACCGGGTAAGACAGACTTTTACTGGCTGTTTATTGACATATAATGACATGTCAGACTGAGTGTAGCAGTTTTCTGTCTGAAGTCAGCTTTTCTGAAACATGCTGCTCTCTCTTCAGCCCAGTACGGCACGTGTTTTTTTTTCTTTCCCACCATCTTTGATCTCCTGCCATCTCCCACAGCGAGCCAGACCGAACCTCAGCCCCTTTAAAACGCATGTTAGCATAAGGTTAAACTTACCTTGGCGGTGGGAACCACCATAATCTTCTTGAAATTATAAAGTGCCATTTTGTCGGGACACGTTGTTGTCCGCTGACGGCACGGGGAAAGAAAGCCCGGAGTTCCGCTACAACCGGAAAAGACTCGGAAAGCAGTTTGCTTGTCCTTCTTTGGACACCGCCCCCTGGCGTCCGGAACAGACACAACAAAAACAGACACAACCACAAGAAATCCAAAGCATTGAAAACAAAAATACTGATTTTATTTTATTCAGTGTGTCAGTATAGGTGTACATACACACAACTTAGATATACACATGTATATGTAGTTCTCTATTCGTTTGTAAGTGAGTGTGTGTATTTATTTACATGTATATTATTACTTCACCGTGTACTTTTTGCAGTGATAACAAAGACATTCATTCATTCAGTGTTGCTATTTACATAAGCAGGATTTTCTTTAGAATATAAAAACTAAAGGATGTTTTAGATTTTTTTAAAATATCTTAAACAAAAAATCATTTATTGAGATTAATTTAGACCCACTGATTCCACGGTTTGTCCTACACTGAGGAAATAGAGTTGTGTTTTTATTTATTTCCCATCTGGACTCATTGGAAGTAACTTTTGGACTAGGTAGGTATTTATTAATTTAGGCATCTCATGAAGTTTGTTTGCGGTTTGCTCATGAGGTATACAGTGACCTATTTTATCAACTGATTTAATTTTTATGTCAGTGATGCATTGGCAAATAATGACGTGTGTGTGTGTGTGTGGGAGGGGGGGGGGTCTTTTACTAAATTCTGTTTTATTTTGTCTTGATTATCTGAAATATTTTTATTTTTCATCATTTGAATTCGTGGTCATTTCATTCTATTGTCATTTTTATTGTTTCAGGTTAGCTTTTATCTGACTGAGATATTTGTTTTGTCGTGACATTTTGCTTTTTTAATATTTTTGTTATGTGTTTGTGTCTTAATTTTTTCATTATTTTATTACTATTACAATTTCTTTGTATTTATTTATTAAATGGATAATTAATATCCATTAAACTGGATCAATTTTGACAATTATTAATATTTCAAGTTACCAGAAAATATCTAACTTTTATTTTCATTTAAGGTTGTGTTATTTGTATTATTTTATAATAAACAGAAAGCTTTTTATAGTGTTGTAACTTGAAGTTGGTGGCTATTTATTAAAATAATATTTAATAATAAATAATAATTATTTATCTTTCGCATGTGTGTGTGTGTGTGTGTGTGCGTGTGCTTGATGCTTTGACAGCACTGACTCTAGTATGAAAAACATTCTTGTTGTGATCCGCGCGGAGCGACAAGCAGCCAATCAGCAGACAACAATAGCCCGTGACCCCGCCCACTCTCCCTGATCACGAGTGGATCCGCGTGCACCCACAGGCAGTGTGGACCAATCAGGACGACCTGCTGCGAGCGCGAGCGAGGAAGAGTAAGGGGAGGGGGAGGAGGGGCGGGGGCTGGAGCCCTGTGTGACAGCTCGAGGCTCAGAGAGAGAAAAACACGCGAAGAGATATCACTCCGCGGACGGAGAGCGGCTAGTGTTCACATCCGCCTCGGCCCTTTGGCTCTGCTCCTCCGGCCTCAGTGAGAACCGTATCGGACTTTAGCGCAGGTTCGGTATCAGCCAACTCAGTACCAGAACAGAAAGAACCAAAACAGGAAGTAAAGGAGAACATTTTTGGAAGTTTTCCTTTGCCCTTTAAAGAATTTTCCCTCACTGTCAGCTTTCCTCCTGCACTGATGATGAAATATAGTCCTGTGCGAAAGTCTTTCCTTATATTTAACTTGCAAAATGCAAAATAAGTGCAGCAATTTACAGAAACATGGCAGCTCACATGGAAATATGGAAATTAAGGTAAAAACTGAGTTTGTACAATTCTAAAGAACTAGAAGGTCAATATTTGGTACAAATACCTTTATTCTTTAACACAGGTTCAATTCAATTCAATTCAATTCAATTCAGTTCAATTTTATTTATATAGCGCCAAATCACAACATCAGTCGCCTCAAGGCGCTTTACATTGTAAGGTAGGCCCTACAATAATACATACAGTGAACTTAAGGTTCATCCCTTAAGTTATGCGTTGTTGTTTTTTTTTCAAGTTTCAGTCATCCATAGGTGAGTGTTAAGCTGCTTAACAAACAAACATTCCTCTGAAAATGGTCAGGTACAAGGACTGGGCTGAAAATGAGTGAAAAAGCAGCCAGTGTCCAAAATAAAACCACAAAAAAAATTCAGATTCCTTTGAAGCAAAACAAATAAACGAGAGGTGACATTTTTGCACACTACTATACTTATTTATGTGTCACCATGTAAATGTTCCTTTCTATCTATTTCTTCATCTAAAGATTAGTGATTAAATTTGTTCATTAGTTATAGTTTTTAATTCATATTCAATGCTCATGTCTTGCATTTATTTTGATTTCAAATGTAATTTTTTTACTCCTCCCCTCATTGTTTTGTCACACTATGTTCTGATGTTACTGACTCATAAGCTATTATACTTTTTTCCTATATATTTGTTGTGTTTAACTTCATTCTTACCTGCTGTAACAAATTAATTTGTCAGCAGTTATTTGGGGGTTATCACTACTGGGGCACCACAGCTGACTGTTCTGTCTCCATTCCTGTTTTGACTCCAACAGTTTTCACTGTTGTCCTGGAAATCTGAGGTGTGTAACATCCCACCAGATATGCTCTGATGACACTGCAGTGGGTGGGTGTATTAACAGCATGCAGGAGACAGAGTACGGGGAAATAAACTCCTCCTGAATGTCAGCATGACCAAAGAGATGTTGGTTGACTTCCAGAGGAGAGCTACAAGTACTTGGGTGCTCACCTAAATAGCAGACTGCGTTTGAGGACCAACAGTGATGCTGCATTCGAGCAGCATCACTCTGCTTACTGAGGAAGCTGAGTGAGGATGCTGTTGACTTTGCAGTTAACTGCTGGGTGGACAGCATCAGTGCCAGAGATGGCAGCAGGCTCCACAGGATCACTGGCCACAATCTGGAGGCGTCTGAGTCAGTGAGAAACAGGAGGTCACTGAACAAACTGCTCTCCGCCATGCCCCATCACACCTGCTCCGCTCCACACTACAGAGGCAGCAGAGCTCCTTCTTCCTCAGACGTGTTCAACCTCGCTGAATGATAAACGCTTCAGGAAATCATTCCTTCCGCTGTCTGTAAAACTGCATAACAGGTCTGTTTTTCTCTGACAGGTGAACACACCTGTGAGTCCACAGTCATTTCTGTATTATACCTTTTTAGATTTATACTGTATATATCATTTATTAATGCCATTTGAAGTACTCTTTTGCAGAACGTGAGTCTGAATTTGGTATTGTTTGTTAACTTATCTTCAGTTTGATTTTCTGAATTTTTAATCACTGTTGTGTATATATATATAAAAAAAGATTTGCACGACCTCAAATTATAAGCTCTGAGGCACTTTTACTTGTAACAATGTTGTTCTTATTGTAGATCCAAATATTTTTATTCTTTATCCTGCAACTGTAACACAGTAAGAAATGTCCTTTGCAGGATCAGTAAGGTATCTGTCTATCTGTTATACAGAAACCTAACACAAGAAACTTATTTAACATGTGTTAGTGTATCGACATGAGATAAACAATATAATAAACCACCTAATCTAGCAAATAAAGAGCTTTTGCACGCCTTCTTGATTAGTATCAAATTTTTCTTCTACTTCTGTTAACTAAGATTGTTTCTTATATATTTCTTTATGTTTTGCAGGATTTTGTTCTGATTTATTTTGACATGCATCATTTGTATGTGTGTATTTCTGAAGGGCTGCTTGATTAAATACCTACTTTAACATGTACTTGGTCCAGTTTTCAAATATGTGAAGACCTTTGAAGCTATGTGATATTATTGGGCTATATTAATGACATTATTGATAATAAAGCTAGAGTCTTTGGTGGCCACTTTACAATAAAAAGTTTTTGTGAGCCGCTGAGATGTCCGGTAAATCAGCGTTATAGACGATCTTTGCGCTGCACACGAAAAGGAAAGGAAACGCCGACTTCTCCATTCCAAACCCCCCTCTTCTCTCTCTCATCTTTAGCAGGAGCGAATGTTTGATCGATCGGAAGCTGGAAGACGAGTCACGTTTATTCCTCACTTTTTAGGCTTCCTCTGATTGTTTCTGGACTGGCCTCCCTCCCACATAGCCTGCTGTTGACCGTGAGGGATTTTGCTTCCAGACGCCAGTTTTCATCGACTCCACAAACTTGATAGGCAGGCAAGCTAGCTAGCCAGCCACCTAGCTAACTTGCTAACTAGCTTGCAGTGTTGTTAAGGGGGACCTCGTTTTCCTTTCTTTTTTCCCCCCCTTCCCCTTGCCAGTGTTGGGGTGTTTTTCTCATTGCGCTGTAACTGGCTGTGGATGCTTCCCCTGACACCTGAAGACTGTTTGAGGGTGAAGTTTGAGCCGGTTGTTCGCAGCTAGCGTGCTCGATACAGCTTGCTAGCTCGCTAGCTAACACCCTGCGCATTTAGCCTGGAAGCCAGTTTGAGGCCTCATCCAGCACCACCTCCAGCAGCAGCTACCACAGTGTTTGCAGAGCCGTATTGTGAGAGTTGACAGGTGAGTAAGAAGTTGTTCTCTGTCATTAAGGGGAGAGGGGCGGCAAACAAACGGCCAGGGGCAAGTTAGCGCTCTTGCTAACTAACTGATTCAAATCGGTTGGGGGTTGGGGAATCCGCGAAATCACGCCTGAGGTCGCCATCTTTCATTGGATGCTGCTGCAAGCCAGCTAACAAGACATGGCTGCTACTTTGCAGTCGGCTCAACTTTACCACAGAGGCGTCGTGGCTACAGTAGCTGTGTTTTTTCTTTACCTACGCTCAGGCCGCACTCTGTCCTCACCACGGCTCAATTATTAAAGGAGTGTCGCTGAGTTTGGCCCCTGGCATGTGAGCTGTAGTCACTACCGGCTGTCGGCTTCTAAACGCGCCTGCATTGCGTCTCCGCTGGAAGTTGTAATGTTTTTTTTGACTTGCCAAGTTGATCCAAACAAATCCTTCTCGAGTGTGTGTGGATGGACGGAGGTACACGCTGATTAGCAGTTGATTAGCAGCGTTTACAGCGACCATCCTCCACCAGTGGTAAGCAACCGACTATAAATACAGTCCGCTGGACCACCCTTGCATTTTTCACCGGTAGAGTTGAACCTCGGCCTTGTTTCAGAGCACCGGTTGGGGGTCATAAATCACCTGAAGTAATTGAGCAGGGTGGAAACACGACAGAGGAGTGAGCAGAGCTTGTTTTGGTTCAGGCCCTGTCTAGACCTGATGATTGAGTCACTGCATCTGTAGAGGAAATGGGGATGTGGTTTGACAAGGGTCACTGTAATTTGAAGGAATGTATTGAGGGCTTAAAGTGGAATTCGGGGGACAACCGCAGGTGTAGTGACAGCGGGGTTTCTTGGCTCACAATGGGCCTATTTCTTTGTGCTGAGAGAAGCGGTTGGTCTGCGTATAATTACTTCACAGACATCTCTTGTTTTCTGGTGTTTGTGTGTATTTGTTAACAATTTATGCACTCAAGCTGAGGTAAATTACCCCACCCTTTAAAAAAAAAACGTTGGTTATTAAAAATGTCTATCATCAGTGTTTTCCTTTAAAATAAGTTGTTTATCAGTATCTGTATTGTGTGCTCTGAGGTCTGTACTAGGAAGCAGAATTTGAATTTAGCAAGATAACTTCAGGTGTAACTCTGGGTTTTTAAGGGTTATAATGGGTATTTTGGTTGTTAAGGAGGTACATCGCTTGCTCCAGAGCAGGTTAAGTTCAAAATAAGAATGCTCAACAGGTACGAAATAACGATCCGTTTACCAGTCAGCTCTTTAGAAAGTAGTGCTAGCATGATTGCGCTGACCTCGGGGGCAGGAAGGATTGTCTCTGCAGGACTAAACATCTGCACATTTATTCTCTGAAAGAGTGACACAATGAGTACACACAGATGGCGTTTTTGTGTCTCTAAAAATACTTTCTACAAGTACCACTATAGTTGGTCTCCTTGCTGTAGTTATAAAAATGGCAAGATGAAAATAATTAATGGCTAGAGGTGATAACTACTGAGCCACTAACCTCTAATTATGCAGTTCTTATAATAGATATAAGATTTGGAGCTTATTCTTGTATTAAGTTGCTCATTCAATGCAAAAAAGTAAACAAAAATATTATTCTAGTACTAGTCCTCTTTAACAATTGGAGACAAAAGAAGAATATTTAAAATACACAAAAGATGCATATAAATGAAGAGTTAATGCGCTCTCTGAATTTTGGAAAAAGGCACGACACATCTAATCAGAAAAGAGAAGCTGCTGCTTCGACTTCCACTTGAATGTAGACTTTAAAGGTGTTGTGCAGGTCGGACGTGGGTCCACCTCTGCAGTGCTGCCACTGTCCTGTGGCTGTGCACCAGTGCAGATGCAGGGCTGAGCTTGATTAGACAGCTTTATCTCTTTGGCAGTTTCCAGTATCGTGTCCTAGAATGATGGGAATTGATTATTCTTACCCTGGACACACTCTAAAGTTCTCTTCTTCATCTGATGAGCATCACTCAAAAACCTTTTTGTTATGAAAGTTGAAAGTAGATGTTGACCACCTAACTAGGCACTATCACCAATACTGTGATTTTTATTTATTTATTTATTTAAAGGATTGCTAACTAGTATTTTTTTTTTTTTTTAGTAGGGTTTAATCTGCTAAAGCTTAAATTAGTTTTTGTTTGTGGAATCCACAGAAACAACAGCTCAGCGCTCAGACGTCAGTTATTTTAGACAAAGAGTCGCATGCGTTAGCTTAACTAAGTCTTTGGGTGGGACAGTGGTTGAGTGGGTAAGACTGAGGGCACTTTTATGCTCTCCACATACCCCCTGTCACATTTTGACGACACACCCGTGGAACACTGTGTTTCCCACTGGGTTGAAGACGTGAGTGTACAGTCATGTTGATCATTTTCCACAGTTGTGTTGACATATCAGTACAGAAGCTCAGAGTCACAGATTATACAGAGGGAAATGTTGCAACAGTGTGAAAACATGAGACTTTGTGGATAAAACTATAGAAAAAAAACTCCACTCTGCAGTGTTTTTGCTTCTGGTTTTGACCATTTCTCTTCCAATATCAGCGCTGATGTGGTGACACCTGTTCTTCAGGAGAATACTGCAGCGGCTACCTGAGCCTTAACGGCTAGCATAAATATAAGTGACTGTGTGATGATGTTATGGCGACCATTGCTGAGGGTATTCTGGCACTTTGAGGCTTCACGTCAATTCGTTTCCTAATTCTAACCCCGGCTCTGGCCTTTCTGTGTGGAGTTTGTATGTTCTTCCTGTGTATGTGGGTCCTCTCTGGGTGCTCCACCTTCCTTCCACAGTCCAAGGACTCCTTATGTTAAATGGTGATTGTAAATTATCTGTGGATGTGAGGTAGATAAAATGTGGCCTTGTAGTCTAAAGCTCTTTGAGAGGCAGCAAGAGTACTGTCGAACTTTGCTATAAATGTGTTTTTGCTGCAACTATATGCATACCAGTCGTGCTTATGCATAGGCACGCATCAAAAGTCCATTCCAGCAGAAATCCTACACACTAACCAATTTTTAATTTTTGGTCTTTATTTATTTGTATTTTTTAATGTTCAGGCTGCATCTGAAAGTGAAAACATAAAACCTTTTTGCACACGTCAAATGACAAACAGTGTCTTAGTTTCTTAGTTTCTACTCCCCCCCCCCCCCCCCCCCCTTTTATAAAAAA
>VURO01035145.1:0-12503 GCA_015108175.1 Pelvicachromis taeniatus | reverse complement strand
TTATTTTTAGAAATAAACAGCAGTTAGTACTGTTATACTTTTAAAAAAAATAAAGTTTTTATGGTAAGTTCTGAACATGGAATATTCGTTCAGTGCATATGTAGATATGCGCCATGGAAACTAATGCACCATGGAAACGAATGTTCCATGTTCGGAACTTTGACGAATGCCCATTGACTTTCATTACAAAAAATACGTGCATGTCCCAAACATGGAAAAGCATTTCAGTTTCAGCTTTTAAGCATTCACACAGCATTTTCCCTCGGAAATGCACATTTCTCTAGTTTTGTTTTGTTTTCACTATATGCCATCATGCTCACTACTTGACATGCAAATATCACCATATTAGCATTAAACAGAAATAATGGATGATGCTGATACAAATTGTATTGATTTTAGGATTAAAATCTGGAGTTGATGGCAATAAATCGGGGTGGCTGTATTTCAGGAGGGCAGGTTGTCCCCAAATTGGAAGGTTCTTGGTTAGGTTCCTGGCTCCTCTAGTCTGCAAGCCTATGTTTCCACAGGCAAGTTAAGGAACACCAAGATGCTCTTCGATGTAGCCACATGAATGTGTGTGAATGGTAGATAGAAAGCACTTAGATATAGAAACAGGTGTTTGCATTCTGCATACTTTAAATTCCAGTGTTCTTCTGTCATTCTGCCTTTCAGACTCTCATTCATGCAACCCAAGTCTTCCCCATCTCTACGTTACCCTGGTCACTCTGAGCTCCACCGAGGGTCTCACTATACCATTTTCAGTTCTTCCAAAGTATCTCTCCTTGTTGAACTGAATCTCTTATCAAAATACAGCATAATTTAAAAACAACACGCTGTTGAAGATCTTATAATATTTCCTTTTCTCAGTCCAGACATTCCAAAGCTTTTCCTTAAATATAATTTTTTTTTAAATGATCGGAGAATATTCTAAATTTGTGATAGGTGTGGATGAGCAACCTGATATCAAAGCGTGTAACAGACATGCTGTGCACTGTGTGGACGTTAGGCTTTGCCTCTCCTAATTGTAAAATGAACACACATGTGTGATTGTCTGCGTCTCAGTGTCAGCTCTTCAATAGGCTGGTAACATATTGAGGGATACTCTGCCTTTTGCCCAATGTTGGCTTGGATGGGCTCCAGCCCCACTGACCCAGGTTGGATAAGTGGTTAAGAAAATGGATGCTTTGGTGGGTCAGCCACAGCGCTTTTGCTTCATAGCCACGTGGGATCCATAATTTCACGGGCTGAATTCATGTGGCTCCGGGCAGCTTTAAACATCAATTCCCTCATATCAGCAGTGCCTCAGGCACAAAATAAAACATAACACAACTCACTGATGGACACAGATGACAAGAACGAAGGATGAGACTCAAAAGTGGTTTTAGTGTAGAAGGAAAATTGTTCCGTTAAGTATTTTGAATGAAGTGAGCTGTCTGTGATTTAGTTTTCTCTCAGTTTTTAAGTAAAAGACACTGCTGCTCAGGAGACACTTTGAACAATATTCCTCTTTAGGTGAGTATCTAATGAATGGTGTGATTAAATAGCGAATCGTTTTCCAATTACTTTTACTTCTGTCCTTTTGCGGTTTTGCTTGCAATCCCTTCACAGAAGCTAATCATATGCAAATAATACATGTGGTGCATAAGGGTAAATGTGTGGTCTCCCGAGCTGTTAAAGGCTGCATAGTAAGCCGAACCATTATCTGGTGTGCATGGACGGAGGAGTAGAAGGGAGAGTATTGGCGAACAGGGAACGGTCACGTGACAATGACTGCATGTGCGATTTGAAAGGAAGGAAAATAGAGACTTGAGCATCAGATGAGGGTCTGGGAGAATCCGTGCACTTCTGCGCCGCCTCCTTTCTCTGGCAGCGGAACAGGGACAGCTCTTTTTAAAAGCGCGTCCACCCGTGCTACAGTAAGAATTTGCTCCCTTCGCGTCTGCAGAATTACAGCACTGACCGACCTTTGCCACCTCCATCACAATCCCAGAAGTGAGGAAGCGCGTAAAGACTTCGAATTCTCTGTGAAGGTAAGAGAGAGCGCCTACAACTTTTCGGAGAAGCACAATTGATTTTTGTTGCATTCCCTGATCGATTATTTGTTTTCTCGCGTTGTACTGCGCCATCGACACCCGATTAAAAGTCTGGTTTCCACTATTTATATTTATTTATTTATTTGTTTGTTTTGTCTTGCAAACATTTAAATGCGTGCTGAGTACCGCATGCGCACCTGACAAAGGGTGATACACATGAAACTGCATCGACATCGATCCCTTGACTTTAGACACTATGGTTAGTTTCTCTCAGTTCATGCAGGCTTAATTAAACATTTGATGTGTAATCAATTCGACAGTAAATACAAAATCTCCATTTCCAAATAGCTTGATTAAACACGGGAATTTGCACGGGGATGCAATTGATTTAAATGCTTTAAAGCTTTTGCTGACTAGCCTACTGAACGCCCCAACTTTCTGCTCTTTTATATTTTTATAGTAATTCGCAGCACGAGTCACTGAAAAGAAAGCTTGGAAATTGTCGATATGTTTTTATTCGTGTTCTTGTTTAGATCATTATCACTCCTGGTGATTCGATAATGGGACAGTCTGCTGTTTACAGAAACGATGAATTTGTTTAGAACGTATTTGATTTTAACCTGAAAATGTTCACTAAACCTTACTGAATATTTTTAGGGAAACTGCACAGTTCTGTCATCATACTGGGCATCTGAACAAGGGATTAACCAGCTGCTAAAAGGCTGTGGAGTGCTGGGGAGCTTCTGTGGTGAAATAATGTGATGAAAATCGGTTATTTCATTTAGATATTTGACTGCACTGGCACATAAAAACATAACAACCAATACTTTCTCACCCCAGGACTCCACTTCATATTTTCAGCTGTCAACAGCATTAGGCTAAAAATGTAGTAGGTTTCTAGTAGCAGCTTGTGCAAGCTGACAGTATGAAGGAGAATTGATTCAGTTGGTTCGGCATTACTGGAACTGCTTCCACAGTCCATCTAAGTGATACTGTTGTCTGCATCTTAACAATGACCTGCCTGTGATGGAACCTCAGTATTTGGTATCCTGGATGCACAGCGAGCCACCATCATATATGCATACTGAACCTGGTTGCATCCTGAATCCTGAATTCCTTTTCTGTAAACTCACGTAATGATTTTAAGGAGCAAATAACTGATGTTGATTTTTGTAATAGATTTTTGCTTACCTTTTGCTTTGTTTTGTTCAGGTAATTCTCAGTAAAGTTCTTTGTCATTCATTTAATGAGGTGAAACGTGTATAAAAGACCGATTTATTCTGTCCAGAAATGAAGAATAGCTGTGAGGCATTGTGCATGTTCTTTTTTTGTTGTTGTTAGAGCAGGACTATGAATGAGGAAGTTTGGAGTTTCATTTTTCCAGCTTTAACTGCATTTCTATTAATTGTATGTTGACATAATAATCCAAATCATCTTATGTGCCATTCTATTAAAGTTTTCACTTTTAATGTTCCAAAAAAGGGAACAAATACATAGTGCTATATTTTAAAATGATAATAACCTATGTGCAGAACTTCTAACTTTCTTTATGTTACACCCCAGCTTTTATTCAGTTTGATAATCAGTTGATATGTAGATAGGAAATAAAAAAGCAGTAAACACAATTAGCAGTATATCTTGAAATTGCTGAAATTGTTGCATTTATAGCTGAGCCTTTGCTTTCGCCACTTCCAGACACCTTTCCGATATGCAAATAGTAAAACTCATTATCCAAAATGTTTCTATATTAGGATATACGTTAAACCAGCTTACATGTTCATAGCTATTAGACAATGTGGTTTGTTTGTTTGTTGTAGAATAGCTTTTCACCCCTGTTGGTGATGTTTCATAAGTGTTTAATAAGTCCCCAATCCACTGTGAATTAAAAGGCTTGCTGCTGCTTGGTTGATGTTGGGAACTGAGTTTTATTAGAAAACATTTAAAATAACCTTATACCCAGATGGTGAAGCTGAAAGTAAATACCAGTAATGATGCCAGGTGCAATGAACTGTCTTTGCACTGAGTGATGCAATCAGCAGAGTGGATTGATTAGATGGATATTGTTGAAAACCCTTGGAGAATCAAAGCCACTTTTCCTTTGGATGACAATTTTCACAAGTGGTTGAGTTGTAAAGATTCTCTTTTTGGGAGCTGAGGTTTAGTCTGAGGCTTGTGTTAGACAACATTCACAAGATAATAAAGAGTCATCTAATAATTAGAGCCTTTCTGATGTATCTGGAATATTTATTCACAGGATGGTTTCATCTAAAGCAATAAAACTAATTCATACACAGAAAGCTTTTGGGCATGATGTCTCAACACCCTTCTACATTGTCTTAAAAGAAAATGAATCCATGTTTGACCTAAATCACTTTTCAGCTCAAAAGACAAGCATACAACTTCATCTATCCCCCTTCCCTCTTTTGGCCTAAAAGTACTGATTAAAAACTATACATAACTTGTGCAGACAGACTTGAAACACTTAATTTTAGTCTTTGTTGGTGTGCATTTACTGGGTAAACAAAACCAAAAGTTGCACAAATTCAAAGCAAGGCTCTTTTCTTTTGTGAAAAACAAATGTCTATTTCAGACATAAATCTGCCTTCCTTTTCTTTAGTCTCTCTTTTGTTCTTCTACTTCAATGTTGCACTGACAAATGCCATTACCCCTCTATGACATGGTTTTTACTTAAGCGGCTGTGATAGTGTTTTCAATAATTCTGAAAAGCTTTCACTCAGCAGGTATTCCCCTGTTATTATTGTCAAACCTTTACCATGTTGTTCAGGTACGTTTCCTTGCAGTTTTAAATACGTAGATATGTCTACACATTTAAACTACAAGCAGACTGAATTGCAGCTCAGGAAAATTACTTTTACACGACATTATCTTATGTAAATATTCTTTGAATGACCCAGAACTCCATACACATGCTTACACTGTAATTAAGCAAGCTGACATTTATTTCAATAAAGGCCATTACCAATATCTCAGGATTAAGCAAATTCAGAAAGATATTGCTGTACATATTATCAGTAAAAAGTGAGATCGTTCTCATTCCCGACGCGTAACATACCAACAATTTGTCACGTCCCGAGGTGTCCCAAAGAAATGCTAAAGGTAACCTTCCGCGTCCCTATGATACGCGCCGGATTGTGGATGGAATCCAGTATAATGACGCTCCTGGCGGTAACACATGTTCCAGCCCTAGCCCTAATCTTAATCCTAACCCTAACCTTATTCCTAACCACAACCTTAATCGTGTTAGATAGTGTTTTCCAAAGCGAGTTATGATGAGAAAGTAAATTAAATGCAATATGTAGACTCAGTCCAAATGGTTCTCATGTTTCTTCCTGTTTCCAAATGCGTAACATAGAGACGTGTTGGGTGGCTGAAAGCGTAATATACCGACAATTTGTCACATAGCGTCGATATGTTACGCTTTGGGAGTGAGAACGTGTTGGAACAGTACATAAATGCTGAAGGCTCTGCTGCTGTATATATTGTTCCATCAAAGTAGAAAACTTGCGGAGCTATTTGACTAACAACACTCTTTTCCCTGACAGTGGGAGTGCTCTGTTGTTTGAAAATCACACAGACCAAAAGGTTACGGATGCAATTAATAAAGGTCCAATTTTAAGACTGCGAGACCATGACTGATGCACTGCTGGTCTGATTTTAATGAATAGGGTGGGAAGGGTGCCTTGTGTTATAGACCGGCTGGAGGGGTTCCTGCATTATTCACAAACGATCCCAAATGCATGATGTGAACATTTAAAGCTATATAATTGTGGAAGCTATATAATCACCCTCGAATCACCTAATCCATAGCAGCAATGCACAAACAAAATCTTCAGTCTCAGTGACTTTAAGTATTCATTTTATTTCCTGCAACCGCTCTAAAAGCAGACGTCTGTCCCTGTGTTACTCACTGACTGATGAAGCTGCACCATTCGGCTGACTGTTTCTATATGCTCTTCCAAAATGAATACCTTCTAGCAACAGCCTAATTGTAAGGTGTTTAGGGAACATTGGTAAATTGTAACATCTATCGGCAGCCTGCGTGTGAGGCACTTAGCATAAATATAGAAATTACAGCTACACGAAATAAACTAGGTTACATTCTCCCTCTCTACACGGTGGAGTGCACATTGGTTACATTCCATGATGCCTAAAAACACATTAAATTTTCAACCTATTGGAAAGGCAGAAATGAGATTTGGGCTCAAAAACTAAAAGAATCGCTTGCAGATATGGCTTAGTTCCCTTCCCTCATACAGTAGAGCTAAGAATTAGATCAAATTCAAAGCTTTCGAGAGGCATCACTTTATATTGTTCCCATATTTGCGAGAAGCCTGAAAAAACTTTGATGGTGAAGACATTTCTGATGATGAAGACAGGTCTTTGTCTATCTCTGACTGTTCAATGATTTCTGTGATATGAGAAAAGTAGCATAAGACTAAAGACACTTTATTTTTTAAAATTACATCTCAAAAATGAGACTGAATGAAAAAGACAAAGCAATAGTTTCATTTTTGTTTGTTTGATGCACTTAAAGCACAAAGTGTCGAGTGTTGTTCCTTGAAAATATATGTAGTTTGAAACATGTATCGGGGGCATTAAACACATTATCATGTTAGACACAGCCTGTCAGATGCTGTAACTGTCTCTGAACAAGAGTCTGTATTTATGACCAACAAATGACCTACCTCCAATCACACATCCAGACACACGCTTGCGCACACATGCTCATGTGCATTTCTGCAGATACACAAGTGTCAATTTGATTCTCAGGTTGATTCATGCTACACTGAATCAGATGAATCTCACAGTTTTCCTCATTCTGTCGGCTGACACTGATTTCCTCAAAGGATCGAAAGATGAAAGGAAAATTTAAGTATGTAAAGCCCATAAGCCATAGATGAAAGACAAGTGGAATGGGAGGGGGGGGAAGAATTATGGCTTGGAGGTAAAGTCACAGTACTATAAATTGTAAATGTGTCAAGTGACATTACTTGACATGGCAAGTACAAGCATGGCATGTTTAGTTTGGGTAACTAAGGCCATCATTTCTGCATCCGTTTTTGCAGGAAGATGAACATATAGTGAACAATAGCCAGACAGAATGCCGTTCAAGTTATCCCACTGATCCCTGGAACAGCCTCCCGCTGTACTTAAGAGGCACAGATGGTGAAATCTTTGACTGAAAACACAGTACTAAAAGCTTGCCAGCCTATGCTTCTGCCACATTTTTTGGTAAAAGATAATCAACAATTTATATATGAAAATTTATATATGAAAAATCAATTTCATGTCTCTTCAAAGATAAAAGATACATAAGGGAGCAAAAAGATAACATCAGGCTAACCCTTTGAGCTAGATTTAATCCTAGATTAAGGGCTGTTGTGGAACTGTCTTTATTCCCATATCACAGCTGTGCTCATATTTACTATAATGACTTTATCACACATTAGGTTGTGCTATTTTATCAACAGTTTTACCAATGGCATTAATTAGATAAAAGCTTTAAACACCATAAATAATATAGCTAGTTTATCTCATTTATTTGCCAGCACAAAACTGGACTATGACTGTATTGTTACCAAGCAAACATTTCCACTAGCTTGTTGGATACTTATATAGGATGTGGAACGTATAAAAGATGGCTGTAGCTCCAGAGTTTGAAAATGAAAGAAAATGATTTAAAGTTGCATTCTTTAATGGCCAGCGGGGGGGACTCTGGTTGTAAAAAGCCTACATTGGATAAAAGTTTATGACCCTCATCCCTCTCATTGTTTGACCTCAGTAAGGACTCAGTCACACTAGTGCGATCAGGAAAACCTGTAACTGGCAAGTAGTTGCACAGCTTTTTTTGTTGTTGCTGTCTCTTTGGGACTGATTGGAAATAATTGTGGTCACCTAGAGGCTGAGCGTGCAGAATCCTCAAACTCTGGGGGACCATTTTTGGTCGCAAGGCAGGAGGTAACCTATCTGACTGCAGCTACTCTCAGACTGATGAAAGTTAGAAGAAGAATGACCACAACTCATCTGGTCCATCAGATAGTAAAATCTACTTTTGGCTGTTCCTTTGTCACAAGGGGATCACAGCAGGGGGTAGGTCCTCAAGTTTGATTCAGCAGATTTCCACTCAACCCCCCCAGGGGATTTGTATCTCTAGCTAGTTTAAACCCTTGAACCACCAACCTTGCAGTTGTTGAGTAAATGTGTAAACCACTACCCCGCAGAAACACCTGCTACATCAGATAATAAAACACAAAGTCAAGTTCCTGAGGTTACTAGCTAGCAATTTACAGCAAATTCTGTTAAAATGAATGCAGAAAGGCATGTCTTAATTTGCACATGGTATGTCTGAGAGTTGCTGGTAGGAGTTTTTTACTTGCTTGATTTGAGGGGGGGAGATGTTATCCGAATAGGTGCATAATTGGCACCGGTGGCTGGCTCAAAGCTGTGAGCACCATGCCAAAGCTTTTGCCCTGAGTAAAGAGCGTACTGTCACTCTTTACTCAGCCCTCACTGAATATTTAGAGCCTTACGAACCAGCTCTGCAATAATACTGGTGTTTTTTGAAACAGAGCAGGACTGAGCTGAGCTCATCGGAGCACTGGAATGAGGGAGGGAGCAGGGGAATCCTGATGCAAGGTGCATCTTATTTTCCAGTGTTTCACACTTTTAGTCTAATTTCTACACCCCCTTCCCTCTTTTCTCAGCAGTGTGCAAACACAGAACAACATTCATGTTTCCACCTTTGATTCATAACATGTTAGCGTTACTTGAATTAATACGCTTGGTGTTCCCAATCTCATGCTTTCCACTTTAGACATTTGCAAATGCTACAATACAAATGATTTAGTGTACCCGAATTAAATCCCTCCATCCACTGAGCGTTTTTTGACCAGCTGTACTACTTCAATATTTAATAAGAAATAATAATAAAACAGCACAAAATGCTTTTTGTTCAAAGAAACAATTATTAAATGTTATACTACAGTAATTCCTAAGAAAATGGTCTGCTTTGATGACACTTTCTTCTTCCCTGCAGACTGTCATCTGCTGCACATTACCCTTTAATAAATTTTTTTTTTTTTTAAATCCACATATGTAACTCTCCCTACAGGGAAGAAAGCATTTTGTTCCAGCTACAGGTGCCTTTAGAATTTGAGAGTTAAAAAATATGCAAAAATGACTCTGTAATGTATTGTATTGTAATGTATTTTCAGTGTCATGGACTGCAAGTTGTAACTGTTAATGATGCAGTGAATGACAATCAGGTTAAGATCTTTTCACTCAGGAGGCTGGCTGCTGCTCCCTATTGGCCCGTCACAGCAAATGTGCAATCAGTTGCAAAGCCAACAAACTGTGTGCATAATGTTTCTGCAAATATTTTTTCTTATTGCAAGAGCTTCTAACTTCACGAAATGAGACAGCAGCCTTGGTGCATAACTCCAATTCAGTTTCACACGATTCATTAACACACACATGGCTTGGGATCTGACATTATCTGTTAATAATGCTTTGTCTTTGTCTACACATCGTACATGTCATCTGTTCACACAGACTTCAGGTTTATACAGTAGAATAGTTTGTAATAAAGAAACTCTCTGGACAAATCCTGTGTTGTACCCAAGTCTCAGTTCTCAGGAGTATTTTAGATCACTTTAGATCTGACCCAGTCTCTGGCTGAGAGAGCTGCACCTATTCCAGATTCTGCAAGTCCACTCTTGGCTGGCAACACATGGCAACAGATTTGTGATTTATCACAATTAATCGCTGTATTATCACAAACAGATTGCATGTAAATGCCAAATTGACCCATTTAAACTAAAAAGTAATACAAAGTCGACTCAGTATTGTTGCTCTTTTAGCCCTATTTTGTGGCCGTCTCGATAGACCAGAGTTGGTTTGAAGATGGCACCTCGTTGGTCAGTGGTCTCAGACCTGAAACCACTTGAAAAGGGATGGATGTTGCAAGTTGATGACACCTGGTCACAATAGTTTCTGTCAGGCAGCAGTTTCCGATCATCATTTTCCATAGTATAACTGTAACCTGAACAATTTCACAATTCCTTTTGGTGCTCACTCTCCAGTTTTTAATATTGACTAAAACATGAACAAGTTAGTTTGTTTTATACTGTCTATGGTGTAGGTCTGTACAATATTGCTTATTCATTTTCTGCTCTTCATCTGCAGTAATTTGTTTTAGAGGGCTTACAGACCAGAAAGACAAATAAGCATTGGAATATAATTTATTTTCTTATATTGTGCAAATAGCTCATTATTAAATCATCAGAATTCACAGCAAAAAACATCTCACTAATGCCCACTCACTGCCTTGAACTTCCTTGTGTTGCGTCACAGTTTCTGAACACCAGTAGCTCTGAGGCTCTGTTAGTTGTAAGCTGTGTGTGTCCCTATTGCTTTCTATATCCTGAGTAACATCTGTGGCTCTGGGCTTTACTTCCACAGGAGCAGTAACTGTCACAGCTTTTAGTCATCTGGGCTGCAAGAGGACTTTTGCACCAGGTGGAAATTTGTTGTTACTGAGCAGTAAAGATTTTTTTCCCCCATTTTCTTAAATGACCTAATTTGTCATAATTCATTTAATGAAACAGTTACTTAGCTTTATTCTTGTGAAGTTTCAGGATGAATGAGTCAAGTTTAAGATGCTCATCCCGCTCTTGTATCCAAAGTACAGCACATCTAAATATCAAATTCTGATGCAGTGAACCTTTTAGATTTCACCTAGACTAGTTGTTGGAAAATATTTCAATGTGGTGTATTTGAGTTATTCTTTCCAGCCTTTCTAGCCTCTTTGAAAACATTTGAAGATATGAATTCCAGTTTGTGTGCAAAATTCCTTGAATCTCCAACAAGAGTTTCATCAAAATAACAACTTAATGACCCCAAAGCCCAAAGTAGTAGTTGTTGCTTTTCTGAATGAATATATAAAACTGCCTCAAGACTGTATTAAGCTTGTTCTTCCTAATGGAAAAAAAATCAGTCTTACCCAAACCAATTCCTAGAACAAAGATTATTTTCCATACAGAATGAAACTCATTTTTTAAAGTATATATATCACATAATGTGGTTGGGTGCAGTTTTTCACGTTTGTCTGGACTCACTAATTACCACCTCAGCAGTAATAACACGTAAAAGTGTGTGACTCAAGCTGGCAAAGGAATCTTCAAAGTAAGAGTGACACCTTATTGAAACATGTTGGCTGCGGCACTGCGCTGAAACTTTGAAGGGAAACCATCTCTAATGTTGGTTTGTGTCACACTACTCACAGTTTCGCTACTTTTTGTTGACAAATTCATCACATCCATTCAAAGTACGACTACAGCAGTACGCTGGCAACCAAATCGATCAGAAAGACAGAATATATGCTTTTCCCTAGCAACAGGTGGTTGCCAGATGGCCACTGACCAGTCTCTAAGCCTCTGTGACTGGAGTGTTATTCACTTGATGCCACATTGTCACACATCCAAAATGGTAGACACATTATTGTAACATAGTTATTGGTCTGTATAATTGTGTCAATATCATGTTTGCTACATACTTTAAAGCACCTTGAGGGGATTGCTATTGTGATTTGGCACTATATAAATGAAATTGAATTGAACTTGACCCTCCCTAGGAAACCCTTGTTGATACATTTGAGACTCTACTTGCAATCTTTAGTTTGTAAACAGTTAAATAATCATGTGCCATCATTTTTTGGATAATCAAATGCTATACCTGATATCTCTTTCCACAACTTTAGAATAAAAATACAAATCTGAGCACATTTCTCAAGCTGGTAGAAGAGTAACATGAGCTCTATGTAACTGCATGATAGTCTTGTTTGATGTCTGTACTACTTTTTGGTGTGTAATGTGCCTTTGTGTAGAGCATAGTGCAGAGGTGTGGACTCGAGTCACTTGACTCATTAATTTTATGACTTTAGACTTGACTTGAAAAAATGTTATAAGACTTGGACTTGACTTGGACTTTAACACCAATGACTCGGGACTTGACTTGACTTGAACCTGTTTACTCGGGACTTGACTTGACTTGAACCTGTTTACTTGAAATGACTTGATATTTTACCCCAAATCTAAAATTTAACACACATACTATATTAAACGTGCGGACCATTAATTCATTTTATTCAATCAGGCATTCTTACCACACTCCGTATGTATGTGAACGTGAGCTGTAGCACAGCCAATCAGATTAACCAGATTAAAAAAAAAAAACAAAAAAACGTTCAAGCCAAAAATGCTTCCAAGAGTAATTTCTTTCGGGTACATAAACTACGAATTAGTCAACAAAAAACGAAATGCAAAATATGCAAAACATGCAAGAAGAGAATCACAGACGGAGATGGAACAACTTCCAACTTTGTCAAACATTTGAAGTTGCATGAAGAACGGTAGGTGGGGCTTTTCTTTTGCCATGATGAGATACCGTAGC
>VURO01035143.1:26927-42075 GCA_015108175.1 Pelvicachromis taeniatus | reverse complement strand
TTAAAAAAAAAAGACCCCCCCCCCAAAAAAAAACAAACCCCCCCCCCAAAAAAAAACTAAGTACCAAAGCACCTTTCGGATGTGATGGAGCAGGCTATTCCCTTTATGGATCCACAGCTGACAAATCTGCGGCATCTGCAGCATGTAATACTATGACGTCAATACCGATCAAAATAACTGAGGCGTGTTTCCAGCAACATGTTGAGTTGAGGCAGTAGTAAAACTAAAAGAAGTTCCAACTTGCAACATGTATCTAATTGAAGTAGTAGTTAAATGTACATGTTAAATGGATTAAATAAAATATTTATTAGACATCTTGATATAGTAGCTGTAACTCCATTTAAATATTAATGAAAAATAGCCCCTAGCAGTATAGCGGCAATGTGTCTGCTCATATCAGCAAGCTAACATTTGTTTGCAATGAATGACAATGCTAATTTAGCCAAAATATTAGGTACTTAAATGATGCTAAGATAATTTACCTTCGTTTAATATACAACAAATGCTAATCAGCACTGTAGTACCACTGAGGAAGATGGGATTGTCAGCAGCTTTGTCATTTGGTATCATTTGACTTCAGTATGAAGAGATCTTTAAATGCTTCAAAAGGAAAACATCATTTCTGTACAAAACAAGAAGGGTCAGAGAAACAGTGAGGAGGAATACCTAACAAAAGGGGTACATCCAAGAATCCAGTCTCTGGGCACAAATGGGCCTGTTTACTATTTCATGGCACTTGTACATCTCAAAGAAAAAACGGTTTGAGAAATTAACAACATTATCATAAAGGCAAAGGAGGCAAAATGTGTGACATTAACAAGTCTAGCTTTCCCTGTTACCAGGCTTATTAAATTTGTGCTGCACATTTTGTTCAGTAGTGTGATTTTTTTTTTCTTCTGCACATTTTGTTCAGTCGTCTGATTTTCAGGATTCTCCATTGTTGAGTGTAGCTGATAAAACAGGTGCATTTGCTTAGTGTTGCTTTAAATTGCCTACCTGCAGTTTGAGGTTTTTAATCGAAAAAGCACAGCTGTGTAATAAAGCGTTACCCATCTCAGTTTTTCCACATTTGACACAGGTATCAAGAGCCAAGCCAAGTGGCTGGTTTAATGGAGAAATATGACCCTGCAAACTTGACCTATTTGTTTAAACATATCTGCACTCCAACCTCAAACACATCAGGCTTTTTGTTAATGCAGTCACGTTGTTTTGCATTGGAAAACAAAACATTTGTAGGATGCTTTGTCTGTGATGCAGTTTGATGAATCTAAACGTTTAGATTGTTTAGACTAATTAAATTTAGCAATTTCTTAGCAAGAATTATGGACAAACTACTAGTAAGAACAACAATTTGCAAATACTGAACAAAATAGAAACAGAGTGTGGCAATGTGGTGCAAGCAGTTCTCTCCCGGGGCCTTTCTGTGTGGCGTTAGTATGTTCCCAACACACCTTTGTGTCTCCATATGTCACCTGGTTTCAGTGATGACTGCAATCTCAGTGAATCTCAATGAAAGTTGATACTGTTATCAACTTTTAGACTCTTCTTTCCACTGTGCACAGACATTAATCTGTGATTCTAAATTGGCTATAGGTGTGATTGGTTGCTTCTCTCTAGCCTTGCCATAGACTGGCAACCTGTCCAGGGCCGCCTCTCATCCTATGACTGATTGGATAAGCTCCATCATCTTCCCGACTCTAAATTGGACAAGTGGTTAAGAAAAGGGATGGATGGTAGAGTGTGTAATCATTAACCACTTTTTCTTTGCCAAGCCCACTCGTGTTTGAGTGGTTGCAAAGTTGTGGCCTTTATCTATTTGAAAATGGTAAATATAAGTTACAGACAAGTTAGAAAGTTTGCAGAAAGGTTTGTTTTATTTTTTTGCAATCAGCACTGGGTGTTTGTGGGCTTGGTAGCCTGCATGCATGTGTCGTTTGTGTTTGATGTAGTGTAGCATGTAACATGTACACATTGGCCTGGACTGTCAGCAAACACAGCTTTCCCTTTTTAATTGGTATTGAAGTAATGAGCACTCAACAAAGTTTCTAAGACAGATTTGACAGTCACTATTCATTATCAAACTGATACTTGCAGCACCATTTAGCTCTTACGCAGCTGATGGACCAAAGACTGGCACATTATTCACAGCATGACAAAGAATGGAGGGCTTCTGTCATGACTGTTTAGGATATCCATTATCTTTTAGCCCTAAGATGCACAGAGTAACTAAGTCATTGAACGGGTGCATTCAGCTTACTTTGATTGCTGTGCACTATGCAATTTCTAAACAAACTAAAAGGCAAACTGTGCTGCTTGTTTGATAAATACTCTGCATTTGTGACAGACACAGCATAGTTGTTTTTGTCCCAAATTAATAGACTGATTTTTACGATAACAACATTGCAGCACAATGCATATGTAACAATGACACGGAAGACGCAACCACAGTTCAATGCGTTTCAGCATTCTTTATTCTCTCACGGTTGCTTTACACAATACTCTACTGCAGCTTTGCAGCTCGCAGCCACACACATCAACAACCACCCCGTTAAACAGTCAGCGGATCAGGTGCGTTCGCCTTCCCTGCAGCAGCACCACAGACCACGCCCCATACCCCCATCGCCTGAATGAGGCCGGGGAGCCATCGGGCCAAACCTACTCGCCCCCCGCAAGCAGTAATCAGCCCCAACCGGCGCCCCAGGCCCCTGGACAGCAACCGGGAGGTGTCCGTTCAGGTGGCCGCTCGCGTATCTAGCGGCGCCTGGTGACAAAGTGGGTCTGGGGACCACCCGTGTGGCAAGCGGTAACGATGCAGCACTCACGGCCATGAGCCAGGGCTCACAGGCAGCTCAACAAGGTGCCTCGCGTACCTTGTGCCCATCTTCGGCTGGCGAGATGCCTTGCCCTCCACCTCTGGCTGGGCAGATGTGTGGGCCGGTGGTGGGTCCGGCAGTTGCTCAGCCGGCCTCCTCCGGAGAACAGAACCGAGTGCATTCTCCTGCTGGGCACCAGCCGTTCCCACCCGAGGAGTGTGGATGGGGTGTGGTGGCAGGCTGGTTCCACCCTGAGGTGGTGGGGGCTGGCGGTGGTGTCAGCCAGGAACCGACCCAAGCTGTCAGACTCACGAACCGCTGCATCCGGCGCTCGGCTCGTACCTGCAGTTGGTCCTGCAGAGACACAACCCCATGCTGCAACTGTGTGGCTGCCAGCTCAGCCGCTATTTGGGCCAGCTCCTTCCCTGGTCTGCCGTGCCCCCCTCCTGGGTTTTGGCACCACTGTAACAATGACACCATCATCATCATCTTTATTTATAAAGCACTTTAAAATCAACCACAGCTGGCACAAAGTGCTGCACATTAGAACTAAATAAAACAACATAAAATATAAATAAAAGCAAAAAAAAACAAAAAAAAAAAACACGGCAGACCCAACCACAGTTCAGTGTTTTCCGGCATTCTTTATTCTCTCACGGTTGCTGTACACGATTCTCGGCTGCAACTTTGCAGCTTGCAGCCACACACATCAACAACCACCCCATGACACAGTCAAGACTTTTAAGCCGGCGAGGCATGATTGCGGACGCCACTCAGGTGAGTCTGCCTTCCCTGCAGCAGCACCGCAGACCACGCCCCGCCACAGTATAATAATTAAATAAGAGCCTCCATATCAATGCTGTAAAAGCAGGATGATCAGACAGATTAGATGTCTCACACATGGTGGCCTTAATTCATATGCACAAAGATACTACAGCTGCTACACAACACAGGAAACCTGAGTGACACTTGACTTGCAAATAAGATTGACAGTGTTTTTTTTTTCTCTCTCTTATCTCACAAGGATGCAACATGTTCAAAGTATGACTCGTAGGATTGGAAACACGAGAATTTTTGCTTCCTGCTTTAAAAAAAAAAGCAAATTATGGATTGGTCACTTGTCAGAAAGGCAAATTGCATTAAATTTTAACAAAGCATTATTACTGCGGATCGGCGGGGGTTGCTTTCTCTTGAGTAGATTCTTTAAAAATACTAGACAGGACAACACATTTCCAACCACTGAAAACTCAGAGATAAGTTCATGTACTCAAGCCACAGAGACTTCTCCAGTCCACCATTGTATTCACACTGTATTAGTATTTCAGCCACAAAGTCTGCACTGCATGACAACACCCATGGAAAATTGCCCTTAACAAAGTTACAAGTGATTGACAAGACCAATCTCTTTCAGTAAATATATACATTAATATATATGCACATGTAATATTTTTCAAGCTTGTCTTCACAATGTCTGTATGTCACATCCCTCCGCCTCAATGAAGGACCAAGCTGTAAGCACCGCTAACCTCTGAATCCACTGGGAAGCAGCCAGCCACCATGGGGCTCTGCTGATGCAAGAAACTAAGCAATCTAACTACAAGAGGCACCCAAGAGTGTCACATCTGCTAATTACAGCAATAGTGTCTACTGAAATGGATATACACATGGGCTGATAATACACACACACACACACACACCATTTAATCTCCCTGCTAATCAAGGCATAATCAGTAATCAAGACAGTGAAAACGTTTCATGTCTTCAGGTGGTACACACTCTTCTATAATGTATTTCACAGATCAATTTGTTGAATGTGGAGCAAGCTCATAACAATGAAGCTTTTTTATGCTGAGATTGCTTTGAGTACAACATTATTGCTTGAGGTCGGAGCTGTAAGATGGATTCAGAAAAGTCACATGTTAGCAGTGAAAAGTCAGCAAGGAAATGATCAAGCCTGTTCAGCAAATAACATTAGGTATAGTTCTGCATTCTGACTGAAATCTTCCTGCTGTCTGGCCGAACACCAGTTACCATGGCAATGCAATAAATATAGCTGGTGTTCCCTACTGTACCCAAGGCAAACCGATAAGGATTTCAGTACATGCATAGGGTAGAAAAACCCATATAATATGTGAACAGCAATATTTTCTTTAATAAATTATGTTGTGGTTTCATTAAAAACAAATAGGCAGCAGTGTCTCGTAGCTCCGCAAGCAACGATTAAGAGCAACCCTGACAAGGAAAGGGTAATAGTGAATTTTTTTAAGTTCGCAAATTTTATACGACAGTTTTACTTTACACTTGTTTCTATACGAGAGACATGAATGGCAAATAAACTCATTTTAGATGAGCAACAACTGAAGGCTAAACTGAAAATTCACAGCATATTTACAAAGATGTAACATTTAATGGCTCCAGCATTTTTAGTGCGACTTTCCTCCTTCTTTCAAAATGGTGTCATTTGCTTTTTCCTCTTTACAAAGGAAAGAGCTTTGATCTGTTGACTAAAACAAGCTTTGTAAAGGTGTGACCTGGGATTCTGGGTAATTGTGATGAAGATGTTTCAGTATTTCTAAAAACTTTATGAAAAAGAAGGAAATTATCACCATATCAATTTGTATAATGAACGCTCTCCAATACGAATCACTTCAAATTACCTGAGCCAGCTGCAATAGAAAAAATGTTTTTCATATTACTAAACTCGGATTAATAATACATTTATGTAGTCTATATAATACAAGGGCTCGTTTTAACTTTCACATTTTACACTTTAAATTAGCAAATTTTCCAAGTCTAAGTTCTCTGATCAAGGACTGATAATTGGATGGAAAAAAATGACCTTGTGAAAAAACAGGCTCACCAGCACCCTCCAAAAAAAAAAAAAAATCCTTCATTCCATTTATTACAGGACCAAAACACGACTTGTTTTAGTGATAAGCCATCATCAACGACCGTGATGACCTTGATCATTCTGATCAACCTAACTGAGCACTACCTCTGCTGTTTCACTCCCAAACATCCTAACTGCATAAATTGTAAACAACTGTGTGATGTCTCTGATTTACAAATGACAATGCTAAACTGGTGCCACAACAGTTGAAAATAAATGTTCCCGAGCTCTAATGAACTGTTGTTGTTGAAAATATTGCTCACATGTGGTGCATTGTTACAATTTGCATTACAAGATCAAGACACGTGATGTTTGCGGTCTTCCTTTGTGATCCAGTTCACTTTTACAAGGTTGTCCCGTTTAGGTGTACTTCAATGCTGAGCCACACTGCTTTGCTGCAGCAAGGCCACGCTGACTTAGTCAGGTCGTTGGGTTACCATCCCAACCATAACTGAATCTATATTTACAGATAAACATCAGGTAGGAATTGCAAAAAGAGCTATGGTTTGGCACACATTGGTATTTACATATCACAAAGTGTATTATATGTATTATAGGGATGCTCTATTTGCTAACATGATCTGCAGATTTTTAAGTTAATGTGTTAAAGTAAACTGTTGAGCAATCTGTGTTCTCCTTTATATAATAAATAGGTATTATTAAAATCCAACATATTAAAATAGGTTATAATCATTTATGTGATCGCATATGTTATAGAGAAGTTTGTCATTCCAAACATTCAGTAGCATGGCTCTTTTGACCTGAAATGTTTTTTTTATGCATGTATGTTGTGTGGAGGGTTCAGTTTCCTTTCAGTTACTGTTTTATCTTGTCGATTCATTAGTACCACTAGAATCGCTCAAGAAAACAGGCATAGGTGATAAAATCTCAAAGGTTACTGAGAAGACACTGATGTGATTCATGATACAGCCTAATCCCACATCTATCATCCGTATGGTAAACGCGTAAACAACATAAATGCGCCCACACTCCCATGGATCATTCGTGAACAGTTTGTCAGTTTTGTCCAGCTTCGGGTACTGATTCACGAACATATAACCCTGCAGAAAATTCTAAAAAGAGCTAACAGCAATAAGACTTGTCATAGCTGAGTCATTTCAAGCCTCGGTATTATTTATTGAAGGACAAGGAGCACACTACAGGATATGGGATTCTCAATATAATAAGCAGTGACTGAGGAATCAGCATTGATTTGAATTTGAGACTAGAGAGTCACTTAAACTATGAAAGCATTTACCACCTACAGCATCCTATTTTGTGTTATTTTTGTGCGGTACGGGTTATGAACTCCAGCCATCTTATCTCCTAAACAAACTCGTCTCCCTGAACTGCCAGCGTTGGCAAGCCAAGGCAGTGGCCCATTATATTATATTAAAGCAGTGGGAAGAAGGAAAAACAAAAACGTGTCAGAGGGGAAATTCCAGCGATCTGACTTGCCATTTGAGAAGACAGGGAGATGTCTGCTGCATGTGAGACGTAAGGTAGAGTCTCAGGTCTGTTTGCACCAAAAGCTCCCGTCATATCAAGTCTGACTCCTCTCTGAACCCTCTTTGAACTTCTGACAGCTTGTGTGATATGAAATGCTCCCCTCTCCCCATCCAGAACTTTTGTCATGCTTCACAAAGCGGCCGACTTCCGACGGAGACCTTGTTCCTCTTCGGTATTTGACAAAGAGATGGTGGGATTTGCTGGTTAGATTGCCAAGTTTTGGGTGGCTTTCCTCTTTGGATTCTGCCAGTTTAGTATCAAGTAGTCAGAAAGCACAGCGAGCACTGATGTGTCTTCTGCTATTAAAAGAGATTGAGACGGTTTCCAACCATCATATCTGTCAACAGTTTCACTTTTTATATCTTAATCAAATGTATTCAGAGGTTGTGCTTGTCGAGTGTTTCTATGCAGTAGGTCCAAATGGAGACTATTCATGAAAATGCTTTTCTACAGTACAGCAAGAAAACACAGATTGTCAATCACTGTTTTCATATTTGCAATGCATTTAAAAAATCTTAATGCTTTAGTAGCTACAGATAAAATACTACAATAATGTATACACACACCACACAAAATTGATAATCTGATCCTGGTGACTCTAAATAAGAAAAGGAAGAAACAGATATTCTGCATTCATCCAATTCCCACGAGCAGGCAGCAGCAGGGATAATTTTCATGGTTCCATCCAGGAGCTGATGCTGTATCACAGCTGCAATCATTCTTTACACTTTAATTTCAAATGTCTTATGTCGTCTTAATACAATTTCAAAGCCCGGACCATTATATTGAACACAAATGAATTAAAAATGTCCTCAAAAACCATTAAAAGGGTCAAGAATGACTAAAGTACCTATAGTAATCATAGAAGAATAAATGAAATTGTATTCATTTTTAAATTTATTATTTATTTGAACTGTGAATCACACTTGTAGACTATGAATGGCTGTTGACCAATTTAAGTCAGTGGCATCAAACTGAATGTTGTCTAACAGCTGCCACAGTGATTAAAATGAATGAATTGAACACTGTTTTAGTTCATCAATACAGCTTAATCGGCTTTGGGCTCTTTTGGTTTAATGTCTGGATTGAATCAAGCCCTAAAAGTCATTTGGACTTAGGAACAATGGTCTTAACTACAGTCTTGTGATAAATGTATGCATCCCACTAGTTGCTGTCTATCCAGCTACAGCAGACAGCAGTCGGCTCAGCCACTCTGCATGGGCCAAACTGTGGGCTTGGCTCAAGCAGAGGGGACACACTCCATCAAGCACTGCAGCTTCTTTCCACTCCCCCTATGCTTCCACTGCTCTCCTGCTAATGATTAACATCATAAATCACACTACACTGTTTTCTCCCACTGCCAGCAGTGAGGAAAGCAGCTCCTCACTGACCCTAAGCACTCAACAGCACTAGGGGATACTTGTGAAGTGAAAATAGTGTTTTTGGGCTGGTTTCTGTCTGTATTTAGGTTGATAGAATTTTTGGAAGTACTAGAATTTGTCCTTTTCCATTTATCCAGTCTAGTATCACTGAGAGCAAACACTGATTATTAGACTGGCGGATAACCGACTGAATACCTGTCCAAGCAAACATAAACTGGCCAAGCTTTGCCTTTGGGATCTACTGGCTGGTTCAGACTTTCTGCTTTATTGTCAGTTTTACACCAAAATGTCAGACTCGTTTAAATTAAACTGTGCGGCTTAAAAAATTGAACTCTAGAAAGTACCTATAAAAAAAAAAAAGTATATTTATGTATTTTGAAAAATGTTCGATTTTTTTCAGTAACAAATAGCAATGCTGTTTCAGAAGAAACAATGATGAAATGACTCTGCTCATCTTTATTAGTCACTGAGCTTGTTTAATGACTGCTGTTAGATTTAAACAGCTTTTTCTATTAACAATAACCAAATTATTTTTACTTAGGAAACGCAAATCTTACAAACCATTCAGGTTAACAATTCAATGGTTGATAACGTTTAAATAGTGTAAAATAGGCAGGTATTAAACATTTTACATCATGTTACTAATTCGAAACAATTCCTGCAGAGGGTGAAAAAACAACTGCAACTTAATTACATTTCCTTTTAAAATATAAATGAGTGATCATTTAAAGTGGCTAAAATAGAGCAAGTTACCACGTACTACATGTACAGCATCATCTCAATGTTTTTAAGACATTAACCACAGCTAGCTACTGGTACACAGACCAACTGTGTTCTAACTCAGACAGCAATTTAGAAATATCCAGAAATTATTTTGTTTCTTCAGTTCTATTGAAGCCACTCCCTCTTCCTTATAAAATCATTTGACCTATACCTTGAGGACATTTCTGTCTAATTAAATTTAAAATGAGGATATTAGAGTTATGTTTCACTCCAAAATTATACCACCCGAGACACAATTACAACCATTTACCTCCACATTTGTTAGTGTACTGCCATTTTATCCAATCAAAGTATATTTGGAACAGTCTGAACCAAGCACCAACCTACTGATTGAAAAGTACGGGCAAAGCCAGAGTACTAAAACTGCCAATCCTATAAAGTCTTGGAGCTGGCTTCAAAAGAAGAATGTAAATTAACGCAGATGTCTCTGTTAAAATGCCCAAAGGAAGAAAAAAAAAAAGCATTTACAGCTTGGTGCATGAAGCTTTTTTGTCCTTAATTTCATCTTTCATGAAAATTGTGCAGAGGGTACACATTTATATGACTCACCTGTTAAGCTGTGGGCTCTTGGAGTAAGAAGTGACATTTTATGTTGTTCAGGATTTGGTTTTATTCAAAGATGCTCTAAAAAGTTGGCTGTTTGGGTTTTCAACAAATGCAAGCTAAATTAAATGTGCCTTACTCACCAATTAGCCTGGGCTAACCAGCCAATTGGCCTGGGCTAGCTTTAGCTCACATCTTAGCATGTCTTAGCATCAAATAAGCTGGACAAATGGTAAACATGCAACACCCAAAACTGCCATTACTGTCACTCTCATTGGTTATTTTTTTGCTTTTTTCCTCTGTCTTTTCATAACTCTGAAATAAGGAGCTAGGATATCTCTTAACTATCCTTACAGATTTGGTATCACAAGCTGCAGCATATCAACAATCCAGCTCTTTGGGAAATGTGTCGGTAATGGACAGCCCACGGACAAACTGTAGGAAATATTAAAGTATAAGATCAGCCCAACCTCAGATGTTATGACTCACTGAGCCCTCACTTTTAATTATTGATGTAAACATCCACTTTGACACTTTCTCTGTCAGCGATGACAACCCAGCAGCTTGCCCAACACATGAAAGAGTAATGATGTACTAGTAGCCTCGCCATCGGCAGGGGTTCAGGGGATTAGCCGGAAATTTGCTGTTCGAGCAGTAATACACTTGGTTTTCTTTTTTTCCCCTCCGACACCCTTAGTCTTTCTGATAAGTCACATTTCACAAAAGGTAGAAACCTTGAAAGACAGGGGCTGGGAGATCAAAGTGACCTATGTTGCTGATCCTTGAGGGAGGAAGCTAGGGCACATTTATACATCTGCACAATACCTACGTCAGGCTGGAAACCCAACACCGATAACCCTTGAAAGAAAAGTGCATATTTGAAGTCAGCAAACAAGAATCTGAAGGGAATTCTTTATCAAAAATATAGAATTTTAATTAACCAAAGCTTAAACAAAATTTTTTTTAGATTATGTAAGCAGTCCTATTTCACCTTCCTAACACAGTTCTGCATTATGCAACGACTGTTCAAGCCAAGACCATTTCACATACATTTTCACAGTAACGCTGTAGTAGCTCCTGTCTTCCTGTATCGCTGCAGCACATGATTGAGCAGAAAGTCAGGTCCACTGCTAATCAGGTTGAACCTGCCTGGCCTTATTTGGTCTCTTGCAATGAATTTTAAAAAAAGAAAATCTATTTATTTTATTTTTTTTACCAAAGCTCAAAAAAATAAAATAACATAACTGTATAACACTCATCTTTTATTGCAGTATTATTTGAGATTCACTTTTTCAAAATATGTTGAAATATAAGGTAAGATTATTCTATCAATATATGGAATGCAAGTATAGCCACAGGCTACAGTAACCAGTACCCATAATATTCTCAGTGGATGTGCTGCAACTTCTTGGCAGCGCAGCAAACTTTGATTTAGGGTGTCAAGATGGTTTTCAGATGGTTGCTCAAAGTTTTGCAATCCCTGCAATCACATGGATTCGCCCTAAATGTTACAGGTCTCACTAAAATTGTTTGACTTTAATCATAAAGAGGTTTGTTGGCATAAAGCCCAAGTCCCAATTTACTGACGATGGGTACACTAACAGTTCTCAGAGGCACTCAGACATGATCTGATTAAATCAATGTATTTTGGGAAATTGTTGCTCTGTTAAAATGGGAGACATACTGATTTCTTTGAGCACAGACAAGGAGTTTCTCAGAAAGTCCAATTTTATCTAACATAACAAGAAACTTGCTGCTCAGCAGGATCAATGCACCGCCCCTTGCCTCTACATCCGAGATAGAAGTGAAATCTCTGTTTTATGCTGATGACCTTGTTCTACTGTCTGATGTTGGATGAGAAATACAGCAACAGTATGAGCTACATGTACCCTGGTATCACCATAACAGCATCAGGAAACGTCAATGTGGCAGTGAACGCATTAAAAGAATAACCTCTCTACAGTAAGAGCTCTAAATGCAATTAAACTGTTTAACTTCCAAAATCCAATTAAAATGTGAGTTAGAATATTTAACGGTGTCATCTTGCCCCTTGTGCTATATGATAGTAAAGCATGGGGTCGACTTAGTCATTAGAGTTAAGTCCACCGGGATAAACACCCAACAGAATCTCTACAAGCAGAATCCTGCAGATACATTTTATATGTGTACAGAAAAACACCAATATATGAATTATGCAGATGCTTAGTGGTAATTAACGTTCAAAAGAGAGCACTCAATTTTTAATCACCTTAAATCCAGCCCCTAACGCACTCCCCATTCCAAAGCCCTTCAAACCTTAGGAATGAGCCCAGAAAAGACTCCCCTGTGGCAGTACATGGTGAGACTAACTGGCCCCTCTTAAACACACTCTAACCAGTCTCACATAAACTTTGCTTTCCAAACACCAATCAGAATAAACCAAATTATAGCACAATGCAAACAAATCTGAAACACTTGAAAGTTAAGCAGATTACAACGGTTTCTGACCCGAAACGGAGATTATGAACTGGTCAGGTTCTAACCAACAAGAGACTCCGGGACCACAAACTGGCAATCGAACAAGGAAAACACACAAAATCATGGCAATGGGAACATGTGATCACCATCTGACAGGTGTGGTAATGCAAATCATTCAACAAAGCACGAAATGTTTACTTCTAAATTTCAATCAGTTAAACAGCATTTCAATATTATAAATACTCATAGGAGAAGGAGACAGGGCATATCAGGCAGATCTATATATATCAACAGGTCACAGCCTGAACATAGAGGCATTACTGCCTCAGATGTGGAAAATAAAGTAACAGAAACACTATTGCAACGAGGGAATTTATTTTAAAGTATAATAAAACCAGCCATTTGTTTTCCTGTCTATAGTTTAGCAGAGTGGCACAGTAAGACAATGGAGTATAACACCCACATGTCATGTCTGTCAGCATTAGTTTTGAAAAGATTAACACAGAATTAATTTTGGTCAACTCTGATAGTTGATACAAAAAGCATATTGTCAGTAGTCTGCAGCCATGTGCTGTTGCTTTAAAAGTCATTGTTTTCATGACAGTAAATGATTATGCTCTCAAAACACACAAATCTAATTACCTCTCCTATAAATTACAGTGCGGATGACCAGCTTTAGAGATCAAAATTAACGTCAAATTAGATTTGCCTCCTGTCAGAACACAGTGTTCCAGTTTCTGATAGGACACACACTACTTCAATATGATGGGTGCTCTGGGCATGCAAGTGCCTGAATGAACTAATTAATCATCCCACAATGTTTGAGAACAGCGTCATTTTTAACCATGAAGGTAACACTGCTTCATAAAAAATAAAAACATCATAACCAAGACAAAATTTAGACCCTGCAAATAATCGTCTGAAGGTAAGAAGCAGAGGATGTTTTTCAATTGCTTTTTTTTGTCTCTTCTATAGTCAAGCAGGGTTAAGTGCTCTCTTGAGACAACAGCATGCATGCAGTGAAGTTTCTCAGAAGCGTTTAAGATTGTTTATTCAGACTTTCAGCAGAAGTTGTTTTTAGAAATGTGAGATTGGTTTCGTGAAAGAAATGGCATTCAGTTTGCAAACCAAAGACTTCTATGAAAATAATTAACAGTTGCTGTGCAGAATACTTTTTATTAACATCTATGGTGGTTAGTTGGATTTGTTAAAAACATTTGAACTAAACATAAATATTACAAGTGCTTTTCTCAAAATGCTTGATTGTTTCCCAATTTGTACCTTTTTCAACACCAACTAACAACTAACATCATCCGGATTTATTTTATGTATTTTCGTATCATTATTGCTCGCTGATGCTTTTTCCTGCTTTCTGTGGAATTTAAATTAGGTTTTAATCAACAGACAGACTCAGTGCCCCCTGTGACATTTCAGGAAATTAAATTCAAATTCATTGGCTTACAAAAGATTGGGATGGGCCAACATCATCTGTTAAATAATTATCCTCAGAGCACGGTGCTAGTCCATATCCCAAAAGAATTATTTTTTAACAGTAGCTTCAACTTATCCCAGTACACAAAGAGTTCCCTGTATAATGCCAAATCCAGAATATGTTAAAAATGGCAACATTATCACCCTGGACTGAAAAAGTACTGACTCTCAATACCAACATTATTAGTTGTCTGAGGAGATAAATTATCAATGTTAAGTCTACTCCCATGTTGTAGGCATTAGTATGCTTTAAAAAAGCAAGCTAACACTCAAGTTTGGCAGTAATCTTGAATAAAAACAGTGGCACATTGGTTAGCACTGTCTTCTTATTGAAAGTAGGTGCTAGCCAAGTCTTCATGTTCCCTTTAAAGAACATACATGAACAATCTTAGGATATACATGTTAGATTAACTGATTATCCAAAATTGGTAAAAATAGATGGATGAATGAATTTATACTACTTACATCTATTTTGCAGTGTGTCAACTGCTTTGGAGCAGACTCATTTCAGTCGGTGCAATTTTCAGTATTTTTGCATTTAAACTCGTAGGAGTTGCGTGGTATCATTTTACATGTCTGAATTCACAATAATTTGCTAAAAGGTTTAACTTCAGTTGTTGACCTATTTATTTATTTAGCCCTAAATGTTTTTGATGCAAAATGTAGCTGCCAGTAGTCCCCAAGGAATCCATGGGCTTCTGTTCCCCAGTACCACTCTCGCAGAGATCACGTCATGCAGAATCAACATTTTAGTTAAGGGCTCTAATAATATATGATTGTGTGCCTGCATGGGTTAAGGTTTAATGGAGGACATTGCTTTGAATAACAACCTGGTCCAAGTCACTTTATCAATAGAACATGCTCCCTCACATGCACCTCACAGACTTCCTAGTTATGCTTGAGGGCACTTACATCTTTGTTGGCACCTTGGGTATTCCGTTGCACACTTGACATGCACTCCCATCTGAGACTGCTCGTGTCACACTTTGGCCCGAGGGTTATAGCGGGCCAGACGAGCAAGGGAGTCAGACTCTCTGCCTCACCTCCCTGCGGAATGAGGCACAGATGCATTGTGAGCATGAACTGACTGGGTTTGTCACAACCCACCCCTCACCTTCCCTCCTCTCCTTTTCCCCTTGCTCTAGTGTGCAACCCCTGCATCAGCTTTTTTGTCACTATGTGAAGCACACTGTCAAGTGCATTGTGAAAGTAAGATTAAAATGACTAGGACAAATAAAGAAGTAGGCATTTATTTATTTACATAGTTATCTGTATGTATG
>VURO01035143.1:0-12358 GCA_015108175.1 Pelvicachromis taeniatus | reverse complement strand
TTCTTTCTGGCTCAAAATGACTTGATATCACTTATGAGAGATGTTTGAGACATTTTTAGATTATAGGGAAGTGTTATTTCACGATAATTTTGTACTTTTTTTTATCACCAATGGTTACTTATACAGTGGGTTAAATGCTAATAACTGAGAGGAGAGTCCTGTCTACAAAACAAACAAAAAAAACAAAAAAAAAGATGACAAATATTTTGCCAAAGCAGTATATTTTTAGTTGAATTGTACATGTACAAAGCAACTAAAGATAAGAAGGGGTGCTTTTGACTTTGTTTGGGGATTGATGGTGGTGAAGTCAAACAAGTTCTGAGAAAACAAAGAAAACTGTAAATAAGCGGTTCCTTCAAACCCCTAATAAGAAACTTGCAATGCCTCTCTTTGCAGTAAGGAAAAATGGTAAAAAGGCTACTTTATATTTAAATGGAAAATGTAAGTAGTCAGTGCAGGTGAAGGTATTGTTCCTGATCAATAAATGAAAGTTTCTCCAATAATTAAGGCTTTCCTTGTAATCACTTGTGAGCAGGATTTTGATTTCAAAGAGATTAAAGACTTGGTGACATCACTAAGAAATTACCTGCGTAAAGCTTAAGAAAACCATAACAGAATCAATGAGGGCAGTTCTTTAATCTCATAGGCAAGGATGGACTGAGATGAATACGACCAAATTAACCCAGTCTCAAAAGCAGCTTTTTCTTTCAGCCGAGTGACATTTGTGTTTCTGCATTATCTGAACTCTGCTTTACGTAACTCGAGTCTCCCACTTTCCTTTTGTATAGAATTAAAAGGGAACCTGTGCTCTACTGTTTCACAGGTCAATGCCAATAAAAGCACTGTGCCCACCTGACAACCAACTGCTGCGCGAGCACCATGGCGGTCTACACATTTGTACTCACAAGGTACATTGCAAGTATCCACACATGCTGGAGTGAGTAATCATTCCCTTCAAAACGTTGTAGTCATTTCTCAAATCACGACAGCAATTGTGCAAAGGCTGAATGCAGCGTGACCCAGACTGGCTCATGATTTTCCTGAAGCCGCTCTATGAAATGAGCTCGGGTCTGATAGGGTTGATGAATCCCTTCATTGTCTGTTGATATAGTTTGTCATGGTGTTCAGGGGGCCATTTTTGATATCATAATCAAGCCGCATCAGATCCATGAGTTCGTAGCATTATCTGCAGGCCTGTTCATTTAATGCCGCCATGGGCTTTTAATGAGAGGCACATTATAGAGGAAGACTAGAAGCAATGTGATTTTAATAGGCTCACTATGGTCCACTGGCAAGGGAAAACAGTCACTGCATTAGTTCTTTCAGAGCGCATAATTTAAGTAAGCGAGAGCAGCCAGGATGCTGTCTGCTTGTTGAAGTTCAGTCTTATAGCCGCCCTGTGTCGACGAGACGGCATGTCGTTGTTTAATGTAGATAAGGTGCTTAGAATATGTTAACCTTTTCCTCATTTGTTTTGTGAGTGTACCCTTTTTGTTCCACCGTGAAATGAGAAGTCTTTGGTGCTACAGGGCAAATCGGAACTCGCATGGGGCTCACGAGGCAGAGACATGTGGCACCTGAACATTAGCCTTCAATCGAAATGAGAAAAGACGAGGGGAGAGGGAGGTGGGGGAAAAAAGAAGACAAGAGATTGAGGAGGGGTTGGGGCAGCAGTAGTCTGTTCAGGGTTTGGGTAACAGCTATTTCTTGTCTCCCTGGCTCATTCTCTCTTTTCATTCTCCCTCTTTCCGTCTCTGGCCGTTAAAGCTCAGTACCTGAGGCACTGCAATTATTGGCACGGTAAAGATGAAAGGTCACAACTGTTAGCAGAGGAGAAGGAAGTGACAGAATGAGGAGTGAGGACATTCCAACTCTCTAAAGCTTCAAGTGGTGAGGCATAGAGAAAGAAAGGCTGTCAAAAGTCCTGCTTATTGACTATGCAAAGCAACGGTTCTTGACCTTTTTTTGGTCCCGTTTCTTTCCGAACCTATTAACCATTTAATGCAAAGTGTTTTAAGCAAACTTTTGACCTCTGTTAGAAACTGCATTGTCAAAAGTAGCAATATCCTTCTGTCAAATACTCCAAATGAGGCCTAAAGCAATCTCAGTGGCCTAAAACTGACATATATAGTTTAGTAACAGGTTTTTTTAGGAGAACAATTGTATCGAGGGGAAGCCCAAATGGCCAGCCATGATAATATGACAGATTTACTTCTGTGCCACAAACATTTTTGTCAAAACAATAAAGGATACATTTAGTACATTTTTTTTTTTTTAAGCTTTGGGTGTGAGATGTAAAATGTGAAACATTTTGAGACTCTACAGAAGGTACTTCAAGTGCAATGCCAGTGAGGCTACACAACAGGCACAGAGAAATAAACACTATTATGCATGTGCAGTGGGCCACAAAACCACAAAAACAGGGCCAGAGAAAACTTTCTTAACCTATGTACTGGGTGAGTAAATTTAATTTCAACATAAAACAGGCCATGTTGGACTACAGCACCCTGCTCTTATAGTTTGTCTATGGGTCCTTTAGAAAAGTTTTGGAGTAGATTTAAATTCTGCCTTTGGTGACCAACAGAAACATGGGTAATGCACACTGACACCCCTGTGTAGGTGTTGTTCCTACACCATCATTACATACATCATTACATGTTGGATAAAGATCAACATTGAAACTGACCAATCGTGTTGCTTGGGCATTCGGTTAGCATTAGCCAAAAAGTTAGCTAATGCTACTAGAAAACAATCACAGGCAAACCAATATGAGTAACCAAAATTTGCTAATAACATATTTGCAATTTGGAATTTATTAATGTTTGAAATGCTAACCATTTGATCCAGAAGAGACTTTATGTAAACAAAGACTGTTGTTTTCTTTTTCGTCTATATTTCAAAGCTATCATATTTCAGAGCAATCATATCATAACAACATGACTGATCAGTTGCAATGTTGATCCTGGACCAACGTTATTGTATCAGATGTCAGATATACAAGGTAATACTATAATGATGTTGGTATCTCATCATAACATAACAATAATATTATATCCAGGTTATATAGTCACAGTTTCTTTGACTTTGGGGTTCATTAGCATTTTTCACAGAAATATCTTGTGATGTCCCTGGTCTATCTGGTTTGAAATTCAACCTTAAGTACTCAGCAAACTATTAATCATTCAACAGAAAACACACACTTATTTATATTCTTTCACCTGCACCTTACCTACCCACTCGGAGAGCTATGTCGCATCCCTAGAGACTCCTCAGAGTCTCTGTTGAGAGTTAGGACATGACAGAAGGACAAGTCAAGTGGTCGAGTGAATGCAGAAGTGGGAGGATAAAAAAAAAGAGAAAAGAAAAAAAAAAAAGATGGATTTGGGGTGTAGCTGCCCAGGCAATTGGTTTGTAAGTGGAAGATGAAAGACAGGAACTGCAGGCAAAAAGACCATGAGAGTATATGAGACAGCAAATGAGGAAATTGGAGGGAAAGTAAAATTAAGCAGAGATGTTGAGAAGGGAAGGAACAGGCAAAAGGGAGCCTGGGAGATCTATTCACAAGGGGAAGAGCGTTGCATTTCAAGCCCATATTTTTGTGCCATTCAAATGACTGCAGGTTTATCAAGCCCCAGGCTCTTCTATATAAAGCTCAGACAGATGCTGGATTTTTCACATCATGGCTATAGAATCTGATTAATACAATTCCTGCCCATGTTTTTAATGTCATCAGCCAGCATCCAGAGGGACCTGCTTTCAGAGGTCGCTGGCCACTTGCCTCCTTCTGTGCATTGCTATAGGCATTATAAAGCAATGTGGAAAATATACACATTGCCACCAAATAAAGAAATCATTAGGCATTCAATACTGTGTGACAGCATTTTGATACTTTCAACACTTTAGTGGCATTAAATATATGTAGTAATCCCCACTACTTGACTACTGCAAACTGCAGCATTTGAATTAATACATCCAAATTTAAGGTTTGTACATAAACAATGCATGTCGATGACTTTCATACATTTGGAGCTCAACCTCAAGGGTTTACTCCAATTCAGCCACACAATAGTGTGGTTAAGGTCAGTCACAAGTCTTGGGTGAATAATTGGTAAGTAGTCCAGTTATTTCAAACGTGTTTATAGGGTTGAGTTCATGGCTTAATTCACAAGTAATGTTTTTCCATACTATACTTAAAAGCTTCATAGAAGCCTTTCACTAGATATTGCAAAGCCTTTTTCTCTCAACTTTATTATGTGTTATGGCATAAGCACTTCCTTTAATTGGTTCCACAGGCACTAAGAGCAAACCCAAAATGTATGTGGACAGTATTTCTTTCTTCTCTGACAAAAATATGTACACAAATATTTTTTTTTATTTTAGTAATTTGAGGTTTTATGTTATATTTCTACACAAGACAGCTACAGGCTGTGATATAAACAACAAAACATTGATCATTTTAATTTCAAGGTAATAGTTATTACAGTATATTTGTACATTTTCTTTACACCTGGTGAAAGAAGCAGTGTTAACCTCTATTACTGTGCTACTATCAGCTCTCCGTGGAAGATTTGAAAGGCTCTTTTATCTTGACTCAAACGGTATAAAAGTGGACTAAAAGTACTCCATAAAAGCCATCATTTCTTCAAATTATAATGGATCTGGCAAATGCTGAAAGCCAGCTATTTTATCAACCATCCCTCACTTCTTTCCATTACAAGTCTGAAGTATCAAGATGTCTGACCAAGGTCAGCGCGCACGACTCATATCAAGGTACCCTTAAATTTCTGCAGAACACCTTAATTATCACATTTCTATTATCGTCTTCATATGTTCATATTTCTCACACTAGCTGGAGTGTCTCTCGCATGCCATTATGAATTGCTTGGTCTTTATGGAAGCATACTGTTTAAAACACTAACATGAAACTGGCAGAGACATCCTTTCCTATAATAGCGTTCAGGTTCCTGCACGAGCTCGACTGTCAGCATATAAACAAGCTACACATATGAGTTCACACGTGCAAGCAAGTGAGGGTACATATACCACAGATGTCCAGGGAAGTGTGTGGGTTATATCATCAAAAACATTCTCAGATACATGTAGTACAGTTTGGGCTTATAGCATTAATAATGCTAACATATACAATATGCATTCGTCATATTGAGTATTGCATTTTAGAACACAATTGTGATGTGGTGAATTTCTTTGATGAACAGAAGTACTAAAGTTGGCATAAACAAATTCCAAATGCCATCTACACTGGAAAGTTTATGGTAATAGAAATGTAGACAAAAAAAAAAACACTTTAAAAGTAATGTGTAAAATAAAAATAATGATGATCGTTTATTTTATATAAACATATCAGTTTTGTATATAAATGATAATTTTCCCCATCTACATACTGCAAAGTGGCGGATTTACTACACTGAATACTTTTTTGTGATTGGATTAAATATGTGAAGAAGGCCTGATAAATTTATGATATGACTATATTTACATTTATAATGTTGTAAACCAAAACTTGCTGTTCATGAACAACAGCACTGATCTTAAATGTGAGGTTGCTTGTTTTTTTTCTTTTGAAAACCAATTGTGTTTAGTAAAGGTAGTTATCTGAGTAGCAGGTTTAACTAAGTTTGTAACATGTATTTCTTATTCAGGCTGCTCACAGGTGTAATTAAAAGCTTGAGGCTTGAACATTACCATCCTCACACAGATTAGGTCTTGGTAGTGTGTCTGTGTTTCACCTATTGGCCTGACAGTAAGAGAAGGTCAGACAATTAACCTGTGTGTCCTGCACTGGCCAGTGTCATGCCATGGGTAAATAAAGGTCTTACACTTTTGGATGTTTCCCTTTCCTCCCCCCATTTTTTGTGCCCGTTTCTATGCAACAGTGTGTACCATGTGTTGTTGTTGGATTTGAAACAGAGAAGGTTTTATAGAAAAATAATTAGGCCTTAAGGTACGTTGGGCTCTCAAGTAATCTTCTCTCAGGTGTTTTGGTCTCTGCTAGTTTAATAACCTGCAAGAAGCAATTTAAAAAACAATAGTCCAAAAAAATGTTACAGATAATTTTTGTATTATTTGCTTATGGGTTTATTCATTTAATTTCCTATTCTTCTCTCGCTGATTTGATTCATTCATTTGATATTCTTCAAGTACGATTCCTTTTTTCCTTGTGTATTGATTTAGTCATTATATAACTTGCTCAATATGAAACAATTTTGGATTTCCAGCTAAACAAAGACCCATGACTACTTTAACCATTTAAGATAAAATCAAAATATTCATTTTCAGATCAAACATTTAAGCAGCTCGCTTTCAGATTCAATAGTAAATCTATTCCAAATGGCTGAAGTGCAGATTTAAAGAGCGATACAATGAAATCATTTGACTGCAGTGCCATCACTGTGCTGCTATTGACCCTTTTCGTGTGGACTGTTTTTTGTGCTAGTAAGGGAAAAAAAAAACAAAAAAAAACGCACAACTCCTTGTTTGTCCTTTCTGGCTGAGTGATTCCTGCATCAGTCAATCAATGCTGAACCATAGCTGAACCAATATTTTCTGTTCCTTCTTTTAATATGACAAACGAGACATTGACTGCCAGTGGATATCTGGGTTGTTTGGGCATGCTGCATGCTTGCTCTGTGTCAGTCAGAATCAACAAATATCCTGTGCTCAAATGCCCTTGTGCCTGCATTTGCTCTCGTTGTTACTTAAAAGTTGGGATGGAATTTGTGCCAGTCTATTTTGGCCAGGGCAATCATTGCAAAGGCGGTGGCACAATTTGTCTGATCTTCAACTTTTATTGGTGTAAGTAAACCAGCACAAACACGAGGCAAAGATTAAAAACGTTCACACAGAAACAAGTTCTGAACCTTGTTGCTGTGAAATGACAGTGCTAACCACTCAGCCACTATGCCACCTCCATACTGGTGATAAGTATGTGAATGCTTGGCAAAGACTCTGTCACGTTCAGACTGAAAGGGTAAATGTTTTTCAGGCAATCTGAGCCATCTGGTGTGTGGTGGAGACACCAGCTGGAGGGAGGCAGGAAGATGGGTTCAATCAGTCTGTGAGGAAAATGGCAGAAGTAACAGAGTAAGGACTGTGAATCAGGTGATGTCTCACGATCAGGGCGAGAAGTCCGGTGATTCAGTTTCAGTTGTGGAGACCTGCTGAATGCCAAGACTGTAGTCTTGTGTTGCTGAAAGAGTGACGGCACACTCAGAATCCACCTCAACTTGTCAAATTTACAATTTTTTTAATCTTGTTCAGCATGGTTCTCTCTAATGTCTAGTCCAGTGCAGCTATTCAACAACAGTTGAGTCTTTTAAATGTTAAAGAAAAGAAAAAAAAAAGAAGCTTCTGTAGTTCAACAAGGAAGATCTTTAATCACTCCTCTGCCTGCTCTTCTGGGTGTTCGGCTGCTTTTCCGTTCCTTACATCTCTAGTGCTTTCCCAGGCTGTCAATCTCAATACTTACATCATTATTCTAGTCCAATGATCCTCTCGCCCGCCTTCTTTGAGCTAATCAGCCTCTACTTTGCATGGTTTAAATCTTTGCTCTCTGTCATTCTCCCTTTCAGGCTGTCTTTCTTGCAACCCACCTCCTCCCCATCTCCACATCAGACACCTCAGGGAGAGCTCTATTCAAGCCTCAGTCTTCATCTTCACCACCGCCAGCGACCCTGGGGGGTCCTCTCCTAAATCCTGTCACCACTGGGATTCCTTTTAGCCATGATGGGTCATCAGAGTCTCATCGCCAAATGAATTAATTTTTCTATCTCAATAAATCATGTTCAATTCTGCCAAATGATCTCTCCTTATTAGACTGATTGTACTCTTCAGACACTGGAAACAAGGCCATACCTGGTTATGTTGAACTTACTTCCACATTAGTATCTGTCTTATTTGGGTTACGTAACCTAACACTGGCAGTCACGCAGAGCGGTAACACAAAGATAGTTATAAATCTAGTTTATGAGCTGGTTTCACAAAGTATTGCCCCTAAATCCATGGCGTCAAGAATCCTAACCTGCCAGACACACGAGCATATTCATTATAACTAGTTGTCAAAATGCTGCTGCAATTTGAGAAACTTTTAATAATGCAAATATCACTTATAAAGATTAAACACAAATAAGATAGATGGGAGAAGACGGTGAAAGAACTACACAATGAGCTGTCACGTTCAGGCTTCTCCTCTAAACTAATATAATCACGCTAAACTAATAGGCCCACAATCAGAAACAACTGCTGGTATCTTTAACCCTCTGTTTTCAGATCATATCACTCTATTAATACTTACTATTAATGGAGAACAAAATTGTCGAAGCAAACAGGGAAAAAAGTAGGACAGACATTTTTAAGGTGTCTTTTCTCTAATGAAACATGTAATTGATTGATTAAAAAAAAAAGGATAGAACCAATTTGTTTTGCATCCTACATATTTTAAATGCAGAGTATTATCACACATACTCATATTCACCCTAAGTTGCACTCACAAGGTCATTTCTGCTATAAAAACAGTTTGTTGGGCAAAACAGCTGGTTTTTGGACATATTCACCTTTCATGATATTTAACTTGGCAATAACAAGGATGTACTGGCAGGAGCACTTTCTCAGAAAATATGATTTGGGGGAAAATTCCACTGGATGTGGGACATTTTGTCATAATAAATAGATGGGATGCCTTCAAATGTAAGGGTGACTTATCCAATAAGGTGCTTGATAAGATACCTGTATAAAAAGTGACAATTGTCTCTGTGCCCCCAGTCATCAGATACGTCTTTATGATAGCTCAAGTCTTGCTTCTCTGCTATAGTATGACCTTCCACAGCTCTACTAATAATCTATGTTTCTTATTGATGGTTAACTCGGAAAGTCAGAGACTTTAGATCTTGAAAAATAAAAACTAAAGTCCCTCACACACTCATGTCAGGTGTCGGGTGTCTCCCGAAATAGTGAAACCGTTTGATTAGATCCACATTAATTGATTTGCCAGTAGGTTTTATATACTTCTTAACCTCTTATCTTAAACATAACCTAATCCAGATTAGTTTAGGTAGTGTCTATGGCATACGTTGCCACAGTGACGGGGTCAGTGTGGATTAAAACTGAAGTGTCCTTCTACTTTGTAGCATAGGCCTCAGTTTACAGACTTGCTTTAAACAAATCATGGCTCTAACTCATTTCCACTGATATGACTAAATTGCTCACTTATTACTTACATACAGAAGACTGCATGGAAGAATATAACATAATGAAAATTGCTAATAGCATAATGTAGATTGGAAGTGCACTTACATGCTCTGGCAGAATGCAATGCAATCAGAATATGCTGCGCTGCTCTTTGAACAGGTTTTATATGGCTAAACATTCAGCACAAAATGGCAATTGCATCCAGACACAAATGTTGCTTTACAGGGGTTATCTGATTGGTTAATCAGATTTAATACTCCAGCGCTCTCCATTTGCCTTCTCCCGCTCTCTCTGTTTCAGTGTGCACAGCAACAAATTCACAATTATCCTCACAGCTGAGTTTGTGTCAATATGAAATTAAGATGTTGGGATGTTTTAACTTATCCAATAAGGAGGCCTGCATAGATGCACTGGCTTGTTGTTGAGGCCAAGTGTTTTGGCAGAAACTGCTGAGAGATGCCACTGACGATTTATCGAGCAAAAAACTCAGAATTCACCCCCGCTAGCCAATACCATCACTGCCACCAGTTGACACATGCTCACTGGGACATCTTGACTGATTGCCTCATTGCAAACGAAGCAGAGTGCCATGACTGATGTGTAACATGTGCTGTCTAGCTAAGCCTCCATGTGACAGAGATGACAGCGTTGGGAACAGATTTACAGATATATTTAGTTTTACAGTTCCTTGAGGTTATTCTTAGGGGCTCAGTAACATTTTCGTGTGTATTCATTGTTATTAATAGTCTAATTTATTAACACCAAATAGACTTACACTTCAAGCAATAGTAAAAACAACAAGCCAGCAAATTTTCAATTCACTGGCTTCCATACTTTAAAGGGTTGGGTTAAAGGGCATGACCGACACTGGTCTTTTGGCCTCTACATCAATACACAGCTGAAAAATTAGCCAGAGGCAGCAAAGGATCTTGGGAGCGGGAGGTAAACTAGGCCCTCATATATCAGCTCAGGGTGACAGAAGCAGTGACTGGGACACCGATGCATCAATAACCTACAGGTACACACGTACAGTACTAAAACTCACATGCACAATGGCACAAATGAGGTACAATAGAAAAGGTCACTGCTCAGAGTGTGGAGAACTGAAGCTGCAAACCATGTGATGGATGTAGAATTCCCAGATGCATGTCAGTCACCTCTTGAGGATTCCCTCGGTTTTCAATAAGCACAGCGAATGAGGGATTCTGGCAAGAGATAAAGGACACCCAGAGAAGAAAACAGCAGGGAAGAATAGCAGCCAAACTCCTCCAGACAACCAGCTTGGAAGCTGAGGGAATTTTCATCCCCCCTGCAAATATTGATTTTTGTCTTTGCTGCTCTTTCCATCAATGCTTTAAACTAACACCCCGTCCCCAACTACCACCACCTCTCTATGCCCTCCTCTGGCACAGGCCCAGCAGTGTCCTGGGTGGTTTAATAAAAGTAGCACATTGAAGTCATGATGTGGTTCACTTACTCTTAACTACAATCTCCAGTGACTTCAGGCGTTCTACTATACCATTTTTCTAAAGTTTTTTTTTTTCCTTCTATCAAAGTCAAACACTGAGGCAAAAGAGGACATACTTTTTTTTTTTAGCTGTGGGACGCAAACATCATTGTACATTGCATTGTATTTGATTATAGTTCATATCAAAGCAAAGTCACTTTCAGGCCAATTGTGCAGAACGAAAAAAAACTCACTAAATATGGTATGTGGGAAGAATGGTGATGTGCTGTGGGAATCTAATGAATCTGCCAAAGTAGCTAAGCTTTTGTGCTGTCACACAGGCCGATATCTGCAAAACAATACAAATGGTGCAGGAAAAGTCAACATTTAAATGTTGTTTTGTTTTAAAGCTTGAAGATAAGATAAACGAAGCAACAGTTCCTAATATACTGCAGTTTGATCACTGCCATGTACTTATCAATCTCCTGAGCAACGCTAACATCTGCCTGTGGCTCAGAGACCTTCTGCTCAACATTGGTTTATCTTTTATTTTTTTGGTTTCTTTTCCCCTCATCTCTGCCCATCAGCATTTACGAAAATCAAAAGGGCACGAGCGCTGCAATTTTAATGAAAGTCATCGAAGCAGCTATTTTGTCATGATCCTGGGCCTCTTGACCCAGCGTTTTTGAGTTCATACTTATATACTGACATTTATGTTTTATTCACCTAGATTCTCTTAGTTCATTTCGGTTTTGCCTAGGTTGCTGGTTATAGTCATTATATTTTAGTTTCCCCTTGTGTCTTTTCATTCGTGTTTAAGTTGCCTCGATCTTGGTGTTTCATGTGGGGAGAGCCGTGAGTTTTTCTGTGTTCACTGATTGCAAATGGGAACATCATGGAGGAGCTCACCAGCCTCGTGGGAGCTCAGACTAATGCTTTGCACATACTACAGCCAACATCGCAGAGCAACTAATGGGTCTTGTGAGAATATGGGCATTGAACGCAGCGTGGATAAGATCTTGAGAAACGCATTGCTCTTCAGCAGGAAATTGGGAGACTTGATGACCAGTGATGGACATTAGTTCAACTGTAAAAATTATATGCAGTTGTTCGAACTAAATGGATAAATAACTATTCTCGATTCGGACACTCTGGAGCCAGCTGCATGGCCGGCTCTAACCAAAACATCACTGATATCACAGTTGTTTTGTCTCTTCGCCCCATCCTCCAAGGACACCTGGGTTGGACTGAGCATTGTTGACTTTTGCCTGACCGTGAAGGGAGACAGTGCTTCGATGCAACCAGGATACACCCATTTACACTGATATTGATACCACACGCATTCCCCTCCCCGGAAACCAACGCCTCCCATGCTTTCCTCCAGCCGACGTAGATGGGCGGGTCTGGACCAGCGCCGTAGAATGGCAGCAGGACTGGGCGGGGTCTTCTCTACACCGGCTCACTTGACACACCCTTTCCCCACCCCAGTTGCTTGTCACGTGTTTCTGATGGTGTAATATGTGAAATTATGTGCTTATGTGCTGAGGTGTTTTTTTTTACTGTAATCAAACTGGGCCCGTTGGTGTCCAGTCTGAATAGTCTTTTTTTTCTCCTCCTGATCCTGATGTGTGTACTTCACTGTTTCCAATACTACCTATTCTGACCTGTCTCCCCAATGTGATGTTTGTGAAATGTATGTCTTGTCGG
>VURO01035142.1:0-10636 GCA_015108175.1 Pelvicachromis taeniatus | reverse complement strand
CAACAACAGTCGCCCCAAGCCACTTTATATTGTAAGGTAGACCCTACAATAACACATACAGAGAAAAGACCAACAATCATATGACCCCCTATGAGCAAGCACTTTGGCGACAGTGGGAAGGAAAAACTCCCTTTTAACAGGAAGAAACCTCCAGCAGAACCAGGCTCAGGGAGGGGCGGCCATCTGCTGCGACCGGTTGGGGTGAAAGAAGGAGGAACTTTTACAACTCTGTCCAGCTCTTCTTGTGTAACAGCCTTTCTCCTGATAGGTCATCCACACTCTGTTTGCTCTTTACTGCTAGACTACTAGGAAGGACGTAAGGATGGAAATGTTCCGGTGACAAGGACACAAAAAAAGCAAAGTTAGAGAAAAATCAGTCAGGAGTTACAAGAAGAGAGAGAGCAATGGTCGATGGCAGCCAAAAAACAAGACAACCTTTTTGGGGGTTGTCATGCTGTGTGTTCTCCTGTGCACCTGCTGTCATTTTCATTTGTGCCAAAGCAGGTGAAATGGATTCACTCTGGTTTCTTCTTCTTGGCTGGACAGATTGAACTGACTTTATGTTCTACCATGATGATCCCGGTGTTCCCTTTGTGCTTTTGAACAGTGTACATGTTGAATTTGTTACATCTGCCAAAGAGGTTATGTTTTTGGTAGTGTTTGCGTGCATGTGACACTGTCTGTACCTCAAATTTTTGAATGAATTCTGATAAAACTTTGTAGGGCTGTAGAGGGGGGTCATGTTAACAATCCATTAAATTTTGGCTTACATTAAACAAGGTATTCAAGGTCAGCTTAACGATTTATTGGTCTAAAATTGACCAAAAGCTTATAACCTAGAAACTATGAATCAAGTGTATATTCTGTATTGCATGTATTCTCAACATAGAGAAAATATTGTATGAAGATTAAAAATATGTCATATTTGATCTCTGACTCTCCTTCAAGGGCAATTGATCTGATTGTCAAAGTGTTAAGAAGAAGCAATACAAGTGCAGTCTCTGGGCAGTATTTACCTTAAAGGGAATCTGCCTCTTAAATCTGACATCATTAGCCATTTCCATGTCCAAACTCCTCTTCAGTTCTCAAACGAATGCTGCAGCATCACTGAGAGTTAAAACCTGTCAAAATTCTTTCATTTTTAATAAAATGATCAGCATGTCTGCTCTACCAGGAGTTTAACATCCAGGCATCCATGAAAAACAGGATTTATGAAGTTTAACTGAGTTAGAAGTTAGCGGGGAGTTAGCTTTCTAGTTTCCATTTAAAGATGATATACCACGTTTTGACTGAGGGATTTCTGAACAATTAAAATGTACAGCTCTGCTTTCACTTCGGACATAAATGAAGAAGGACAACTAAACAGCAGTGATGTTTTTAAGGTTACTGAAGTTGGGCTAGCTAGAATATTAAGGTGTGCTACGTGGTTGCTAGCTACACTGCCATGGTTAGGATAACATAAACACATGAGCACAGTGAAGCTGGAATATGAGTGCTAACTTTTTTCCAATAGCTTTTATTAAACATCAATAAAAGCTAATGTTTGAGTCCCTGAAGGGGTGGAGAGAAATGCAATCGCATGGCAGGAAAACAATGCTGAAAACAGACCAAACTTCAGTCAGGAGAACAACTGAGATACAACCACAGCATGAGGTTAGTCATTAATATACTGCTGCATGGTTTGGATTAATCACTATGAAAAAGTCCTGATCCTCAGTTTCATGTACTCATTCAAATCTTTGTTAGCCTCCAAGTGTTCGAATATTTGATGTGAGGCATCGTAAGATTTTATAAACAGAGCTTTAAAACGCGCTGCAGATGAATAGCGGTAATAAAAACTCATAGAGGCCAACGGTGATCACGAACTCTTTTTAGGTAATTGTTTATATTAAATACAAAAAGATCCAACGCATTAAAACAAAAAACAAAAGACAAGATCCTTAATGAGCAAAAGTAATTTGGTTTATATGTCATCACTTAATAACCAGCTAGTATTGAATTTTGTACATATAATTTTTCCTTTGTTTTTAAATGAAAAGAATCAACTTTACTTACCGGGATGATTGAGCATGCATCATGACCTTTGTTTTTAAATGTACACTAATATTAAATAAGAGTAGGTAATGGATAATAGGTACTGATTTGTAAATAACTTAACATGAATACTTTAAGCTTATTGTATAATATTATACTACAGGATATTTCTTGCTAAAAAGCATTTTTGTGTCAATTTGAAAGAAAGGCAGATATGAAGTGAAATCACAGGTCAAAATGTGAATTTTTCGACTCGTGTAAGGTCAAATACGTTTCATGCAATGTGAACTACAAATTTCTAAAGTTTATTTTAAAATTCTAAATTATATTTAAAAAGAAAGAAATATGATAAAATTATTGTTGAATGCTCAACAACACACAAAATATAAATGAAAGAAATATAAATAATTATTTCTATCACATTTTTTTTTCTTTTGCTTCGTCACCTGAAACTCTCTCTGAGGCTTTTTTGGTCATTTACAACCAGTGTTACACTGACTCACACTTACCACACTGTCTCTCATCAGCTCCATTGGGACAGTCTTTGTGTCCATTACACTGCAAAACTTGAGGGAGGCACTCACTCATGTTTCCACATGGGAATTGGCCAAGAGGGCATCTAGCCCCTCCTTCCACCCTGCTGGTCTCCAGAGCTGACAAAGAGAGAGGAAAATATAAGAAGAAGGTGCAAATCCATCCAGACAAGAATAAAAATACACAACAAAAAGGAAAATAATGCAACAATACATTCAAAAGAAATGAAAATTGGCTGATATTGTTACACTCATACCTGCGAATTAGGAAAGATCAACTCGTGTAGCTCTAGCCAACAAATATTTCTGGTGCAGACCAAATTTAGTCATAGAATTCATAAAAAAAAAAAAAATCAATCTGAGGGTTTTCTTTGTATTTAAAAAAAAAAAACAATTTCAAAACACCCCTAATGAAGCCATGAAATATATCATTAAAACTGTGACTAGACTGAATGATTACAATATCTGCATTTTTTCTTTTGCATCTGTGTCCCACACATAACAACTTGTAAACCCTTTTTTTTTCAGAGGGGGTTATTAGCTGCAGATTTTTTGGCTGCACATGCTTGATGCTCTGTTGAGCTGGGATCTGTGGCGCTGTGGAGGTCATTTCAGTACAGCGAACTCATCACCATGTTCAAGAAACCAGTTTGAGATAATTAAACATGGTGCGTTATCCTGCTGCCATCAGCTGATGGATACAGATGAAGGAACAGCAACAACACTCAGGAGCTGTTGGCTTTAAACACTGCTCAGTTGGAACTGATGGGCCTAAAGCGTGCCAAGAAAATAACCATCAAACCATTATACCATCAGCAGCAGCCTGGAGCATTGATGCAAAGCAGGGTGGGTATGTGCTTTCTGTTGTTTACGCCAAATTCTGACCGTGCATCTGAATGTTTCAGCAGAAATTGAGACTTATTAGACTAGGAAACAGTTTTTCAGTCTCCTATCCAATTTCGGTGAGCCCGTGCCAATTAGAGCCTAATTTCCTGCTCTTAGCCGTGCAGTCCCTTTTCTTTCTTTTCTTTTTTTTTAATATGTATTACACTTGCTTTCCTATCAGCTCGCTACAATCTAGCCATTCTCCTCTGACCTCTGACATTAACAAGATCCCAGAGAACTGCCGCTCACTGGATTTTTTAATCCCTCTTTTTTTGGAGCATCCTCTGTAAACCCTAGAGATGGTTGTGTGGGAAAATTCCAGCAGATCAGCTGTTTCTGAAATTCTCAGACCAACACGAACAACCATGCCACATTCAAAGTCCTTTATATCATCTGCATTCCCACATCCTGCTGCTCAGTTTGAGCTTCAGCAGTTTGTATTTTTTTTTTTTCATACCAAAGAGGTGTACTAGAAACCAAGAGTGACAACCCCCAGGTTTTCTGAGCATTAGCTGGTTTAGCAGACACAATAATCTCTCTGGATTATCCCAACGACAGATATAAGCTTTTTCTGCATTTGTCACTTTGTCTCTTCTTCTACACAAAATAAATCAAGTGTTGCCTGCTTTCATTAAGAGGAACAGAGATGGGGGAAATAAAGCAAGACAACACTGCTGGGGCTTAATTTACCATTTATCATTACTTTTTATCTGTTATTACCATTATTTATTTGTGGCAACAGCTCATTCTGTATGCTTGATCATGATACTGAAGAAAAATATTAAGTTCGGAAACTCACATTCACATCAAAATTAACAGCAGGGCAAAAAATTAATGGAGTTGCACAAGCAGCATCTGCTCCCGCAGAATATGCAAAATAGTTTTTATCTAATCAACAATGAACCCGATGGTCTGTGGGCTTCTGAAACAGTTACTGGGATTATTCAAGCAGGCCAAAGTCTCATGTCGTTCATGCTGATGACAAACAAGAATCAGAGTGCGGAGATAAACCGTTAAAGTGTTAAAAGTGTTCAAGTGTCTCCTAATGTAATTTCCTAATGTAGCATTATTACCTCATAAAACATGTGCAGCATTTCAATTTTGAAATACATGATTTTATTGTCTGCTCTGTATGTAAAACAAAGTCCTGAGAGACTCATTTGGCTCCTTAAGCTGTTAAATGCTTCAGTATGTACACACATTACACTAAATGCTAAAGGAATATCAGTTATAGCTGCTTTAGCACGAACCCTGTGTAAAGACAGACACGTGAACATTTCAAAATACTTATTTTTTGTTAATCAAAGCAGGTCTCTCAAAGTTTCAGCATTTAAATCAAACTAAAAAAAAACAGGCACATTTGTGACTCATCTTTCTTTCCTCAGAAACTCCCTATCAACTATCTACAATTTGCATTGTTCTTGTCCAATTCACTTCTATATAGAGGAGCACAGTGGGATTAAATAATAACCATCTTCACTGTCATGGCACAGTGATCACAGATGTGAAGCAATCCGTGCCATGAATAAAAATTAACACACTGAGTCGTCGAGAGAGAGAATCAGAGAGTTAGTCAGTCTGTCTGAAGTGTTTCGCTCATCCAAAACATGAAAGGCAACCAAACAAAAAAGTAAACAACTGTATCGTTTGCCGCTCTCTGAAGTGGATAGGTCTAAGATAACTTGGTATTCGTTCTAAAGAGAGCTCACAAACGATGGGGATCTGCACAAATCCATTTGTAATCTTACGTGTTACGAAATTATTCTTGAAAACTGACGAGGTATTTTATGTTTTTGCTGAGCCCTTATTTCTCAAGGGGTCGCCACAGTAGATGTCTCTGCATGTTTGAATTGGCACTGATTTTACACCGGATGCCCCTCCTGAAGCAACTCTCCCATTTTTCTAGGCTTGAGCCCAGCACTAGGAGTTCTCTCAGTCATGACCCCTGAGGCTGAGTTTGTCTCTGCTCACAGTCTCAAACTGTGGATGTTTTGTATGTATGGTAAATGTGTTAACCAGCTACAGATTAGCACTCACAGTGTGTCCTGGTCCTGGGTCTGTGAGACACCATTTATGTGTTTGGACTCTTGATTCTAGGTTATTTCATTTTCTGAGGTTAAGATTCTCTTCTAGGTTTTGCTTCTTATTATAGGTGTAATACCCCTGTTTAATATTTGTGTTCTCGGGTCTTCTTAGTTTTGTTATCTAGTCTTCATGTATTTGTTATCATGCCTCCCCTTTGTTCCACGTCCTATGTTTAGTCCTCAGTTTCAGTAATGTCTGTTGTCCTGTATGCATCATGTTCTGTTTTGTTCCCCTTGTGACTGTAAGTGTATTCAGTTTAGCTGTATGCCCATGTGTCTCGTCTTCCCCTAATCTCCTGTCTGTATATATACTGTCTGAGTCTCCCACTGTCCCTTGACAGAGCATTAGTAACCATGCCCTTGTGTCAACACTTCCTAGTGTTTCTAGTTTTGTTTCCCAGAGTTTGTTGCCTTTTATATTTTGTTGTATTTTTGTATTTACCTGTCTGGATTTTGAGTCCAAACTCATCTGGTCACATCATGACACAGTGAGGTATTCACTTTGAATGTCCTCGCTCTCATCAGAATACGGATGTAAATATCGAGTCAGGGTTTTACTTTAAACGCACTGTGCCAGAGAACAGGGCCAGTGTAAAGATGGTTTATTAATCATTTATTATTAATGTGTAATGATTACCTAGACCCACCAGCTTTTGTTGCACACAAAGTATAAAAAAAAGAAAATCCTAAAGGGAATGTGACTGAGCAGGGAATAAAGAAAAGACTTCATAGTTTTTAAAACCATCTGCCGATCAGATCCACAATATGCTACGGATATTTTAATTCCCTACTTTACGTTAAGTTCATTGAGGTCATCTTCCCAAAAACTTCTCTCAGCGGTCCCCTCTCTCCTACAAACGTGCCGAGCCGTGCTTTTTCTGTTATTGCTCCTGGGCTCTGGAATAATCTGTCATCCCACATAACAATCGGTCCAGTGATACACAATTTTTATACAAACGCAAAGTCAAGTCAAGCCTGAGATGCTTCATGGTTTTATCAAACCATGGTTCTATTACATTAGATTTTATTTGTGCATTTAATTTTCTAATTTATTTTTTATTTGAGCCCTTTAGTAAATTTAACCCAGGGCGTTTATACCATTTTACTTTGTTATCTCATTTGAATGGTTACTGTCATTAGTTTTTTATCTTTGTTTATGTGAGCGTTGTGCTAACGGGAAAAAAATCCCCTTTTAACAGCACGTCTCTGTGAAAAAGAAATGCTCCTAAAGTAAATACAAGAAATCTGTCAGCACGGCTTAAATTGTAAGAAATAAACGTGTAATATTCTAGAAAAGGTCATGGTAGCTCATTAACCAGATGTTGTGTAATTATAAAGTAGAAAGATATTTTTGTTTTGTTTTGTTTTGTTTTGTTTTGTTTTGTTTTGTTTTTTGTTTTGTTTTGTTTTGTTTTGTTTTGTTTTGTTTTGTTTTGTTTTGTTTTGTTTTGTTTTGTTTTGTTTTGTTTTGTTTTGTCTGGGGGGGGGATTGGGTTAAACACAGGAACTTTTTTGTTATTTAATTGGTTATCTGTTACTTAATTCCTTTGGTGTAAATGGGCATGGGGAAGGTTTATGCCTTTTTCCCATTTTCCACATGGGCCAGATTCAAGTCTTTGAGGGCCACTTCTGGCCCCTGAACCTTATGATTGATACTACTGGTGTAGAAACAACAAAAAGAAAGAAATGACAAGAAAACTTCATGTTTGACATGAACCACATGTAAGGCTCCAGTCACAACTGGAGACCACCAGAGTGGTCAGTAGGAAAAAAATTGGCTTTCCTGTATTCCCCGACCACTTGTATGTGGTTTTTCGGGTTCCTGGCAGTCGCTGTGAAATCAATTTCTAAACCCCTGGTCATAGAGACCTGTCAGTAACTCCCTAGTAACCACAGGTTGTTGAGGAAAAGAGAATTCTCCATTCCGTTGACAAGAATAAAAAATAATGGGAAAAAGAAAAAGTAGTTCAACCTAAAAAAATAAACAGTATAGTTAAAATAAAAGTGCAACAGGTGCATAGTGAGGGCATATGGAAAGTTTCAGGCTTTTTTAGATTTACTACAGCTCGCTGATGTTTAGTCAGCGGTTGTTTGGAGGCAAATTGCCATCTTTAGTGCAAAGTACAGGCAGCCCTCCGACACCAAGCAAAGCAATCCCGTGAAACGTCTGCCCCGTTCCTTCCTTCACATAATGGCCGATTGATTGGCCGAATGGTGTGCCCATCAGCCAGTCCCATCCCTTCCTGCATGGATTCTCAGCAGGGCTTAAAATTGGTCTCCCACATACTGGCGGACCATTAATAACTGACACATACAATTATATCCGGCCAGCGAGATAATTTTATCACACACCACATCCGGCCCGCGGCCCATATGTTTGACACCCCTGGTCCAAACTGTTGCTGTTGTTGTGTCTATGATACATTGGTGTGACTGTGAAAGAAAAAACTCTCTCATGGGCACAAAATATACAACACCTCTTTGCATTTGCCCTTTGTTTTTTAAATTTATTGCACATTTCTCACAATTACATGTTTTACATCATCAAAAAAAAGTTTAATATTAGACAAAATAACCCATGTAGATATAAAATGCAGGATTTATTAAATTATTATTTCATGTATTAAGGGAAAAAAGCGACTCAAACCTAACTGACCCTGTTTGAAAAAGAAATTGCTCCCTAAGCCAGAGAGCTGCTTGTGCCATCCTTGGCAGCAAGAGCTGCAAACAGGCATGTGGATAACTGGCAATCTTTCACATCACTGCAGAGGAATTTTGGCCCGCTCTTTTTGGAGAACTGTTTTAATTTGGACACATCAGTTGGTTTGAACATGTAGGACCTGTTTAAGGTCATGCAAAATAATCTGAATTTGATTTAAGTCCAGACTTTGATTAGCCCACTCCAAATCCTTTGTTTTGTCATTTATGTTTTTGTTTTGTTTTGTTTTTTGTTTTTTTGGGGGGCCATTCAGAAGTGGACTGATAATATAATCCCACACCGCATGCATCATTTTAATTCATGTTCAAATTGTTGGTGATTGACTTGTTTGGTGGATGAATTAAACTCTGCTCGGTCTATGATGGACATAGAGAGATACAGCCTGCTTCACATGAAATATGACCACATTTGAAACAACCGTCTGTCAAATTTTCCACTACCACTCAGGCAGTCATGGAAAAAAAAACAATATGCCGATGTCTCGACAGTCTTCCAGTAACCATAAAGATAGACTTAATCTCACACCTCTGTCTGAGGCAGAGAACATCAGTGACCTCATGTCTGCCTCTGTGCTGTCACCAAGGGGTGAAATATCAGGTGATCATACACCAATACACACTCAAATGATGATTTTATTAATATCTGTAAATATATTAAAGATATTAATAAAAACAAAGCAGCTTCAGTTTGCAGCTTTTCTCTCCAAGTCTTAAAAATGAGGATGATTTTGAAATAGACTGAGGATCTCCTGATTCACGTCACTGTAACTTCTGTCAGCGTACACTGACAAAACATAAATTAGCCCAAAACACTGAATGTAACAATCGGAATGGGTTTCATGACTGGCTGAATTATTACTGTTGCTTCACTGTATTTTCTGCAGTTGAACCTCCACGACAACTGGAAACTGTTCTGTAGTGCAGGTGAACACAAAATTATACCTGGCCACACAGGGGGAAGGACTGTGCAGCCTCGCTTTGTAAAAAGGTGTTTAAAAAACTCTTGTAAGTGAAATACTGAGATGCATCTTTCCTGCAGTGTGGATGTTGTGTGGTTGCAGCCTGACCCACACATGCCTCTGTCATGATGTTATTGCTGCTCTTTATTAATTTCACTTTTATTAAAAACAAAACAAAACAAAAAGCCTACAGTATAAAATACATATAATTTTTTAATTTTGATATTAGTGGTGATTGTTTTAACAATTAATTGGGCGCTTAGGCTTGCACTTATAAGTACATAGATAACATCATAGAGGCAAACTTTTCTAATGCTGTAGATGCGAAGATGAGTTTCAGGGTGGGAAGTTGTGGAGGAAATGTAATCGGACGTGCGTGAGTGCAATTTTATATTTCATTTCCAGATTAACATCAGATTAGAGCACAGCACGAATTGTTTTAATTTGACAGAGATTGAAACAAAATCTGAAAAACGTAAGATAATATAATTCGTACTTTGATATTACCCACTGGTTGACACAGTTTCGTCCCGTTGAGCGCTTACACAGGTTCTCGGTAGGCTAATGCAAATTCAAGCCTATCACAGCCTCCGAAGCGCATCCTGAATGTTAGGGTCTGTGTTTGTTTTGTTTCTCTGCTCACACTGAAATCAACACTCGCAGTCTGTTTCACGTTTTTTCACCTTCTGCCGCAGTAATGTCACCTCAGTCCGTCTCAGACCACTGCCGGACGGACGAGACTCTTTGAAACGAGAGCGCGTGGATTCATTCCTGCAGTTAACTGTGTAAATAATACTGTCCTCGTGTTTCTGGATATTCGTGTTCGTCACACATGCTGGCACATGAACAAAAAAGAAAAAGTTTGAATCTGACGAATTCAAGGGTCTTTACCTTTCAAATGAACGTGGGTCAAGTGGATGAGCAGCAGGACGCCAGGTACTTTCATCCTGCGGCTGTGAGGTTGTCCTGCTCCCGCTGCGCTCCGGCGGCGATGCTCAGAACAAATAAAATAACCTGCAGGTCGCCAAATACAACACAGGAGGAAAGTCAGAGTCCGACCAGTGCCTCAGAGCATGTCCGACATGTGGAATTTAGACAAAACAACCCCCCCCCCCCAAAAAAATGTAGTATTACTATTAGGTTAAGCCTGTACCGCACAACGTTAAACCGAGGTGGTGCTTAAATACATCCCGACACCACTCTGGACTTCTCGGAGCTGAGTGGCGATCTCTCTCTCTCTCTCTCTCTCTCTCTCTCTCTCTCTCTCTCTCTCTCTCTCTCAGTGGGTTGGCTTTATTGGGATGAAGGTTAAAAGCCTCCCCAGAAAATAATATATTAATTCGCCTCTTGCCACTTTTATTATATTACCCCCACCACATCATGCAGCTTTCCCCCTCCTATCTTACCTCGCTCATGATCTATG
>VURO01035141.1:32837-74537 GCA_015108175.1 Pelvicachromis taeniatus | reverse complement strand
AAAATAAAAACGAGAAAAAAAAAAAAAAGGGAAAATAAAAAAAAAAAAAAAAAAAAAAAAAAAAGTCGAAGCTTATCAAGACCAGATCAAAAATCCCCCTTTCTTTTAGGAAATAAAAAACAAACTGTGCCCTGTTTGAAATGACATAAAAATTCGCACAGGCGTTATGATAGCATAAAGTAGCAGGCACAAACGGTGGATCGAACAAGGCCAGCATGTAACAAAACAAGCATTATTAGAAAATAAGAAAGAAAAACATGTTGCCTCAGGCCAGCTTCCATTTGGTTGCCCTAATGTGTGATGAATATTCGCTGTTAGGATTTCTTTCCCCCGTTCAACACAACAATGGGCCTAATAGCCACAAAAGAAACAGGTAATTATCTGCTTGGTTGTTCTGTTGAACAAATTACTCTGACAAAAGACCCATCTGTCAACAAACACCCAGCGAGATCGGCGAATACCTAATCACACCTTGTCACATGTTTCATTCATTTCCCCGCATTCAAACAGGATCCGGTTACACGCACCAGATTGCTTTGCCGTTATGACAAGAGAAGCAACTTGAGCATAATGTGACAAGCGCAGTGTCAGTCTCCAAGGGCAACGCCACAAGAAAAAAAAAATATCGTTAGCCAGGAATTTGCAAATATGTGTGTGTGGGCGTATCATAATGCAAACCCTATTGTTCAGTTCAATATTCTCTGAAATGAATCCAGTCATATTATGTGTGTCTAAAACAAACATAAGGCTTGGGGGCAAGACTTGGGCCAGCAAAAAGTCCAATCCGGCCCACTAGAAGGATTTAGAAAACGTGACAGGCACCGATTTGAAACTTTTTAGCTCTATTTTCATACATTTTTAACAGTTTATTCTACTGAGAAACACATTACAGTCATTCACTAAAGTCATTAAGTAATAGATGCACAATTAAAAGGTAATAAAAATTCCTGTTTTTTTCATTAAGATAGATTTTTTTATTAGAAATTGTCCACAGTGAAATACATAAATAAAGTAGGATATTTTCTATGAATTAACAAAAAAACATCTGTTTTTTTAATTAAAGGAAATGAGCTGCTAGAACTTTTTCCATAATTTTTCACGTTAATTTCTTATAATTTAAGTCCAAAGACTCAGGCTGACAGACTTTACGTTGGTCCATGTGGGACGAATGTGACTTTGATCCCTGCTCGAAACTACTACTAAACTGCTTTTCTTTAAGGTGTGTCCCTTACTTTGTCCATACTTAACTGTGCAAACTGAGTGAAATGGTAAATAAAATGCCACACATGATGCCATGCCCCTGATCGTCTGCTTTGCCTGTAGTTTTGACTCCATCTAAATAATGCATGTGTATCAAAGAAGAAGAAACAACAATAACTTTGCGGATGGAAGCCTTCAGTCCCCTTGCTTTTTATTTAAGATAATGATGGCAGATCTACCACGGCGCAGGCATGGGAAATCACAGACATAACTAACGGTGATTAATGTTAGCTATCACAAATGGAGACTCGTAGGTGTTTCAACTTGCTGATAAAAGAAGATAACTGTTTTTGAAACTAAATTATCTGCGTTACTGGGACTTTTTCCATGTCTTCTTCACACGGTTGCCTCCTTTGTCATTTCCCAAGTGATGGATCTTATCTGAACCCTATTTTGCTGTGCGGGGAGAAAAGCTATACGCACACCTGCACAGCGGCCATGCTTGCATAAAAGCTAAGTGCAGACATATTGTGCAAAAGCTCTCTCTTGCATACAGCTTTTTTCTTGTAAACCGAGTAAATAAAGCATCCAGATAATGATTTGTGCAGATGAGGCTTTGAGAAAAAAGTCTGCTATTTGCAGAAAGATGTTCCATTAGTTATGGGTCTTGATAGATAGGGGCTGGTGCACACTAACTCCAGCCGTGTAGGACAGGAAGGTAATCTGAAATGCATCCATCAACACAGAGTGAGTGTGCTTAAAGCATATATAAATGCCGGTGATGCAGATGCTGTGTGGATGCACATGCAGTTTTTTCTTTGCTTGTTTTGTTTTGTTTTTTCTTTTTATCATTTCATCCACTGTGAAGTGGAATTTGATGTTTGGATTTGTGGCTGGCAAGTTTATCCAGACGCATTAAGCTGCTCCCACCTGGCAGCTTCTTTTTCCTTCTCCTTCTTCTTCTTTCGTTCCTTCACTACACAGACCACTTAGGTGGTTTATACGGACCACTTACAGCTTTTTCATGGATGGAGGCTGGAAGCAGCGCTGCATCATGCCTGTGTAAATGCACGTCACTATATCTTGAGCTTTTTGTAGGGCTCTTTTCCAGTCTTATTTCGTAATTACCCAGAGGAGGAAACGGGGAGGGTTAGGGTTAGGGGTAAAAACCTCCATAAACTGGATTATGGATAAAAGCCGTAGTGTTATATTTACTCATTTACTGCCTCTTCTGTTTTTCTGCGGATCACAGGATTACAAGGCTAAGTCAGGCTGGTTATTTAAAGTGCCTTCAAACCACATCATCTAAAAGAAAGAGTTTCTTTTTTTCCCCCTTCTTCCAAACTAGTTTGAATCATAATCTTGTGCACAAGAAACTTGAATACACTACTGTTATCTCTGCCTTTTTTTTTTTTTTAATTGTCTAGTTTCACATTGGTATGGATCATCTGGCGTTATTTGGAATTTTTCAACCTCATCACCAACACAGAACGGAGAGATCGGCAGGGATAAGTCCCGTTAGAGTAGATATGGGTAGACAGTGTCTTAATTGTGTTCTTAACAGATCTGCTCCTGTCAGATATGGTGTTTCATCACAGCCATGTGCCTTCCAGGACAGGCTTTATCAGTGCAGCTTCTTATCTGAAGCAAGGTGGCTGCTAATCTACTCCCAAATCTAGCAAAACCCGATTATGTCTCCCACTGTCAGAGAGATGTGGGGGGGGGGGGTGGAGTGTGGGTGGAGAGGTAAGAGGGTAAAGCTCTGAGAAAGGGAAGTTCTGAGCTGACAATTTCCATATAATAACATATATCCACAAAGATCCTACTTGGTATACTTGGATCATGCCCACGGGTTGTGAGTCTTAATGCACAAAGGGAAGAAAATCAGGTCGCGTTTCTTCTGCCAGCTCTGAATCAACATCACCGGACAGATCATGACGTGGCACGAGTTTCCGTGAATTCGGCTTCAGGACAGCGGCATTGTTTCCGAACGCAAGGCACTCGAGTTACAACGAATTCCCCTCTCCTTTAAGAGGAGAAAGGTCTCGACCTTCACGTGTTTGTTTTCTCATCTGTCACTTCACTCCCGTGTTGCTAAAGTGGCGCACAGTAGCCTCCACTCCACTTCGAGTCAAACGGTTCCCATTAATAGTCGAACCGCTTGAGCTTGTTGTGTGTCGCATTCTCAAACCGAAAGTTCCTTTTTTTTCTGTTTTATTTTAGCTTTCTCTTCACTTTAGTCTTATATGCCATTGACATTTCTTTGTATTAAAGCCCAGTGGAAGAAGAAAAAAGAAAGAAAGAAAAAAGAAGGGGAAAAAAACACTTATTTGTGCTCCATGTGACGTGTGTGGCCTCGGCGGAGTTCAACAAGCAACTTTGCTTTTAGTGGAGCTTTCAAGACTGTTGCCTCTGTTTTTATTTGTGTGCCAGGGGATGTTGACTGTTGCTGTGCTGTTGGACTTGGTGTCTGTGTTTACAACGCCTGGGGCATAAGTTACGCCTTTGCCAGCATTGCATCCTACGGAAACATTCTGACACAACTCTCTCTGGAGATCAGACTAATAGCTCACTTCAAGGTGCAAAAAGAAAAAAGAAAAATCACACTGAAATGTATTTGGAGAGCTGCAAAATAAACCTTATATCACGATGTAAAATCACTCATGGTTTCATATTAAAAGTACAATGTTACACAGGACTGCAGGTACCTATTTAAAAATAATAATAAATGAAGCCTCCGGCCTGAAAAGTGGACCTGTTTTATATTTAAAAGCCAGCAGGGGGCGACTCCTCTGGTTGGAAAAACAAAGTTCGACTGTATGGAAGTCTATGAGAAAATGATCCTACCTCTCACTTGATTTCTTACTTCAGTAAACATTATCCTAATGAGTTTATGGTCTCAACCACTTGTTCCAAATCTTCTTTGATACTGCTTGTTGCTTGTTTTGTACGTTTCGATCATATTTAGTGTAAAACAGATGATAACCCAGGGCATGTTTTAGGGTGTGACTTTTCTGTGACTGTAAAGTGGCTACCTTATCAGCATGTGGTGTCACAAGTAGGGTTGAGTACCTTTCGCATTTAAGAGATACAGGTACCGATATCTGGAAATTGATAGCGGTTCCCAAAAATGTCTATTTCTTTTGTACTTTATTTGTCCTGGAACAATAGCTGCAACATTTTCTCTGGGAAAATAAATGTAAGAAAAACTTCACACACCACACAAAATAAAACCTTTTCTAACCAGGTGTTTAGACTGTCTGAGACCAGACTCACTGCAGTATTCAGCTGATATTGTCATGATGTCATCAGTCAGACAAAGCCTCTGTATCCCTGCTGGTATGGAAAGAGGAATCAGGAAGTAAATTAGTATTTTTTTCTTGTTTTTTTTGTCATTGTTGTTGTTTTGAAAGGCTCACCTTTTTTGACCTGTTATCACATCTCCCCCTTCCTCTCACTCTCCCAGGAATATCTGAGTTGATATCACTAACATTCCAGTAAAAACCAACACAATCGTATACTCATGTAACCCCAACCACACAGTGCATGCCCGGCTGAAGTGGCACAAAAGTGCAGTATGTGCCAGAAGTTGTTCCCGTTACACAATCATTCATATTGTAATGTATAGGGTCTACAAATTCATTCACAAGGGCACAAACAGCAGGTGAAAAGAACAAAAATTATTGATTTAATGTGAACGAGTACTTGACAGTACCTAGTGTTGGTAGTAACCTAAGCCCCTTTTCCATTAGTACCTACTTGGATCTCCACGGCTCGACTAAGATCGACTGGTTTTTCATTACAATCCAGTACTACCTAATGTGCGTGTTTGTCGTTATAGCAACGTGGGCGAGCGTCCTGTGATGTATGCAACACGAACGCTACAGCAAAGATGGACATCCAGGCGACGATATGCCTGCTGCTCGGTCTGTTTTTTTTTATCCGACTCGAGGACCACGGCATTGATTTTTGTAACCATTTTCCTGATTGCTGGGTTTCAAAAATTGCGTTTTTTTCATGAATTTTCATGAATGAGATGCTCTCATGATTCATAGGGTGATGCAACTGACCAGCCAATCATTAGCATGCAGTCTGGCTATGTCACATTTTAGTACCTGCTCAGATCGCTTAGGAACCCTGGTACTATTTTAGTACCAGGTACCATGACCTAATGGAAAACCCTGAAAACTGTTGCAAACTAAGTAGGTACTAATGGAAAAAGGGTGTGAGACTAGAGTTGACCTCGCCTGAGGGTTGCATGCTTAACTCTAGTCTTAGTCCTAGGGGTGTTAATATTGGTGAGTTTCTCAGGCCCTGTCCATAGATTTTAAGCGACTAAGGAGCTGTTGAAAGACTTCAGAACTTGAATCTTCCAGGGCGAAGTTTTCAGAAACTCAGTTTCTGTGTTTAAATGTGGACAAGGAAAATGCAGATTTCGTCTCGCAACATCAAAGGCGTGTGTCTTTATCTCCTTTTTGACATCACACTGTGTACCCTGTTGCAGTTTGTAGGCTTCCGGTTGGACAACATATTTTTTTAAGCTTAGGGTCATGTCACCATCAGTAGTTTTGACATGCTCTTGACAGCAGCTGATATAATGTTTTTGTCTTTTTATGACAGATGGATAGATAGAGATCATTTTCAAAACAAAAGCAGGTGTGGGAATAACCTCGGTCAGAACTACTATTAGATTGTTGAGAATTAGGTTGTACTAAAGCACTCCAAAGAGTTAGCTGTTCAGTTCTTCTAGGAAATACCTTTTACTTTGTATTCAATTTTCTTTATATATTGTAATGTATAGGGCCAACAATAATACTGAGAAAATTTCAAAAAATCAGACAATCCCCAATGAGCAAGCACTTGTCGACAGTGGGAAGGAAAAAACCCCTTTTAACAGGAAGAAGCCTTCATTAGAACCAAGCTCAGGACGGGGCAGCCATCTGCTATGTTTAGCAAAAAGGTTGAAGCTTAAAAGTAGAGTGTTTCTGTATCCTGACTCTAAACTTGGAGCTGGTTCCACAAGGAGAGGCCTGAAAGCTGAAGGCGCTGCCTCCTGTTCTACTTTTAAATTACCCTGGGAACCACAAGGCAACTGTTGTTGTGTTTTGGTGCTATATAAATAAAACTGAGTTAAATTTAAAAAGTAAGCCTGCAGTCTGAGAGCAAAGTACTCTGTTGGGGTGTTGTGTTACTATGAGGTCAGTTTACAGTTAATTGTACATTGAATAATATCTGCACCCTGGTAACAACGACTAATGTTTGCAGATAATCATCACCCTCTACTCCAAATATAGTCATGTCCCATCATTTCTGAACAACTAACAGCTACTTAATCTCAAGTACTTCTAAACCACTAAATGTTTGAATAAACTTTATACTTATTTCCCTTTTTATTTTAATTTTCACACAGCTTACAGTTGCTAAGCTAACCTAACCAGTACCAAGCAAACTTCACTGTTTTACATTTAGAAAAGATCACGTCAGCCTTTGTCGCAGTGAGCTGAAATATCCCACTGCTGCTTTTTTCACAGAGGAAAAAAAATCTAAGAAATGTCATACGATACCTGTGTTGCACCTCAAAATCATACAACCCAGATCAGGGTTTCTGTTCTGTAAAGATAACTGGAATCTGATTTCACATATACGCAGCAAGGAGAAGCATCCATATTATACTTGTATACACACCTGTGCATTTGAATACATGGAACAATAGATTTTCTTTTCACTTCCATACCTATCCCATCAGAGTTTATATGCTGTTATCGCCTACCATCTTCTAGTCCCCTATTCAATATTCCTCCATTTGCTCCGTGTCTCCTCCTCTCTCCCACCTTTATTGGTGGTCTGAACCTGGTAGGTATCTATCAGGGCCCCTCACTTAGCCCAGCAATGCTTCAGTGCCAGTGAACAATGGTGGGCCGAAGACAGTCAGGTTTGGGTGTGAGTGTGTGTTAGTGTGTGTGTGTCTGAAACAGGGTGGGTGGGTTGTGTGTGAACCCCCTGGCTATGTTTTAAATCATGCATATTACATCTGCATCAACATGATGTTTGTATAAGGAAATGCAGGTTCACTTTTCCATGCTGGTTCACTCTAAATGGTTGTATATACATTTTATAGTGTTATTGTTCTGCATGTGTGTGTGTGTGTGTGTGTAGTAGTAGTAGTAGTAGTAGTAGTAGTGGGGTGTTGGGGAACATTAGTACCTTGAAAGGTTCGGGTCATCTGCCAGTGAATGCAGCTTAAGCAGGTTAGGATTGAACCCAGACAGCTCCTTGTTAGCGTGCTTACTCTGGCTACACTCACTGTTTGTTTCCTGTCAATGGCACTTCTTTACTCAGTGATACACTTGCAAGGAGTGCTTAGCAATTCAACAATGCATAACTCAGTGGCAGATGAGGAAACCCCTTTCAGAGGGATTTGAAGAATTGGGTTTCTGCAAATGCTTTTTCATTTTCAATTTCAAGTGAAACTTGATAGAATGTTAAAAAAAAAAAAAAAAACAAGGTCATGAGTGCTCAAGTAACTCACTATTAGTGCTTCATGATTATGAAGACTTTAAAAGTCCTGTGCAGGAAGTTGACACTAGAGTTCTGTTTCCATATACAGTAGCTCTCATGCAAGCTGGGCAGAAGAGTTGCAATAGTTTGTCTTGTCCCTGAACTGAGAAGGAATTCCAGCCTGCACACCTCTGAGTCAGACCTCCAAAGCATTGTTTGCTGCGCCTCGAGTGAAAGGATCTCTCGTCGTCCTAATGGGAAAGGATTCTGGGTAATTTCTATTTGTCGAAGGGATTTGCTTCCAGCTGAGAGGGCCTTCACATGCCTTCGGTATCAGATTAGGGAGCTGTAAACATCCTCTGTGTAAACAAAAGGTGTTATTCGTCCTTAGAAATTAAAAATTGATGACAGCCAAGAAATGTAATGATATGGACAGCTGCGAAAAACTAGCGCAAGGAAACTGGTGTTAGACAAACAAATGTTGGAGCCTTTTTGATTGAGTTCAAACTAATAAAGGTGCCATAAGGAAATTTTGACTTTTCAATCATTTTGTTTTTAAAAATTTAGTATTGCCCCTTGTATGTGCTTTGCACATCTGATTTACCTGACCACTCCTCCAAGCAAAAATTGCTAAAAGTACTCTTCCCATTCAGTCTACCTCCAACACTTCAGCAGGATTCAGATATGAACTTTGCGTCAGTCATTCCACTAGATTTCATTCTGTCCTTGATGGTGTTACTAGTTTGATTAGGATTCCTTTCTCAAACTAAGCAGAATTCATAATAGTTCCACCACCATGCTCATGATGGCTGTTGTAATGCATCCTGAAGAGCAACAGTAACTTAGTTTCAGTGTTGCAAGACCATGCAACACTGAAACAATGTTAAACATGTCCACTTTGCAATAAGCATATTTAAGGTGCAGTGGAGCGTTGAGAACACAACGACAAACAAGGAAAAAGGGAGGTGAATCAGAAGGAAGAAGGTGATTGTGCTATCAGATGAACATCAAGCAGAGGCAGAGACATCAGTGCTGTACATCTCTGCCAGGGTGCTATGGGAAAATATTCTGGGCTTTCAGAAACAGACAATAACAGCTTAGAAATTGTTAAACATTGTCTCTGATAGCAACTGGTATCTGTAAACAGATCAGATGGGAGCTGCTAATCAGAATAGAGGAAAAATGAAATCACCAGAGAAGATGAAGCTTCTAGATGTTAGTTAATGTGGATGGTAGTTGTGTCCAGTGTGTATTTTTACATATTTCCTGTACATGCATTAAAAAAAAAAAACGGTATCCAATCATCTGACAAACCATACTGAATAGAAGCATTGGTAAAATAAAATAGCACTACATGTGGTTTAAACCTCATTGAACAGATTTTGAAATACCAACCAAGCCTGCATTGCCTTCTTTGCACCCAGCGTGCTCAAGTTGTTCAAGTTTCACATGAACTCTATCAGTTTCTCACAAAGGAAACCACTGAGACATGATAACTCTGTTACAGATGAACAATAAGATCACAATGCCTTATTTATCTCATCACGTTAGTTGGCATAAAGTCAAATGGTCTTGCAGAGAAGCACGTACGCAAAGCATACACTGTCCTACACAAATGTGACTAATCTAAAAAAGCTGTAAGAAATCTCCATGTAGACAATCCAAGACATTTTTTCTGGTCATAGAAGAAACGCTAAATTAAGTCGCCCCAACTTTAAATGGCTGTTGCCTGGATGGATCTCTTATTGGATTTGACTGTGATATTTATTTGAAAGCTGGAGCCTGATGACTGATGTCACCTACAGGTGCACCGGGGTTCACGGTTCACCACAAGTCTACAGATGAAAGTCAATATAAGCTGCATATTTCTAAGAGAGCCCTATCCCACTGTCTTGACAAGAAGACAATGGATTTTTTTTTCCCTACAGGCTTTTTTGGTTTATTTTTTAAAAATATCCAAATATTGATGATGTTGTTAAATCATCAAATGTCAAATGTATTCACTTTTTAGTAAGCACCTTCTTTGGCGCACATGAAAAGCTTGAAAAATCATTAGTCGGGTATTTACTGTGTAAGGCTTGGAAATGAGAAGCAAAGTGTTCAGTGCTTATTCCTGCAGCAGGGTTGTGTTTTTCACTAATGTGGTCATCAGATCTCCAGTCCACCAACTCAGTGCTTATGTGGGATATTCCTTAATCATAAAAAATGAATTCAACATTTCTTTATATCCAGCATTGTATAAAAATAAAAGAAGTCTCATGTTTCTCATGCTTTTTTGTCCAAATGATCATATTTCCTCCCAGGACTTTAGTTGCTACTGAGAATAAGAAAGTAAAGATTGGGGGGGGGGGGGTTTCCAGGGAATTAACTGACTTTAACTGCCATATTAATCATACACCTTGGCACCTCTATGTGTTACTACAGTTGGCTCGTTCTGCTATTTTGGGACTCGCAAAGGTAGGTTTACTGTAAGTAGGGCAGGCAAAAGACTTTAATGTGTCACGCTTCACACTTTTCTATGATTGCCAAATGAGCGCCTGCTATTTATTTCTGTTCTTGTTGCACTCTGATAATAGAAATATCTCAGTCACGTTAGTGTCTCCGCGGTGAATGATCACTTTTAATCGTTTAAAGCAGGAAATCTTCTGCACTGTGCCAAGCTTGTCCCATACCACTACAGAGGAATTATTCTGTAGTGTTTTACATAAATGACCGGCAAAGTGAAGACCTTTCTGTTAGGTAAGATTGTTTCCGTCACATTTAGTGTATTTGGAATTAAATCATAGCAACGTGTACACGGACTGTACCACCTGTTTAGGGTTCAAAGCCACTGGGAACCACAGCGATTCAGGTACAGAGGCAGAGGAACAGATAACAATGTGCACTGCAGTCTATTCAGAACTATAGACTGCAAAATGCTGGCTGCATGCAGATGAAACTCTGATAAAGGAAAAATACAAAATACAGCGTTGACCACAGGTGTGAACAAAGCACTATTTTCAAAAACACTTCCAAATGGGGGACTGCACTGATGTTAGGGGGGAACGTTTTGAAGATCCTACCCATTCTCATCTACAAACCTGAAGATAAATGGCATCTTTTATCAGTTTAGATGTTGTATAATTGTACAACTGGAGTCCCAACATCAATGCGGGCTTCAGAGTCTAAGAACAGCAACCACAAGTTCACAGGCTTAAGGGAATTTATCTGATCTTGACGCCCTGAATCGCAAACAGAGCTTATCGTCGTGATCGTTCGCATTTTGGTAAAGATCTTCCTCGTGGAGCTTTAGAAGGTGTGAGAAAGTCCTCCCACTTATTTGAGCTGTTTGCCAACTATGTAAAGTCTAGTAGATCGTAAAGTCTGTGAAATGAATAGTATGCTTAATTAAAACTCAGCTGTGTTAGATAGAAATGTGGAATCGACGAGCTGCAAAGACACTAATGTGTTTTTATTGTTGGTCTGCGGTGAGAAACTTTAGCGTCAAACAGGAAGGATTAGGCAACAAGGTATTTAGCAGTCAGTGTTTCCTTTCAGACGAGCCTCTGGTATGTATCAGTGCTTTGTGCTCCAATAAGAGAACCAGTTGCTTTTATCTTGTGGGAAACACAAATGTACTTTGTTGTTGATGTGAAAGTTAAGGATGACTTGACAGATTGGGATGTTTTGATTGAATTAAAACAGTATGTGCAGTGTTTAACGTGAAACAGCGACACATTATTAGTCATGCGTTAAAAAACATACCCAGAAAACACTGAAACAGCACCGTGACCCAGAAAACACTTGCCGATTGTTAACAGATTACCCAGAATACATATTTATTTTTACAGGTGACAGAGAAACCTGTAAAACAAAAACAGGTCATTCTCAGTCGTCTTAAGTAAGCTCCAGTTTTCACATCTACAGAGTTTTCTTTGTTAGTTTTCGTTTAGAAATCAGATCACTTTTTTTTTTAATACTTATAGTAAATCTGCCTGTTTTCAATGTGCTTAAAAAAAAAAAAGAAAAAGGAGGAAACAAAAATGTTTATTAAAAAACGTATTGACTCATTAAACTTCTCTTTAATGTAGAAACTGCAAGTAGCAGTGTGATCTGTGTTGTGAGTGTTGATCTGCTTTATAGTAGTGGGTACCAGTCTATTAAAATATGCTTGGATCATCTATTTTCCTGCATTAACGAGAAACAATGGATGATTATTATTATTATCAGCTTTTCTTAAAATGCAAGCCAGTTGGCTAGTCTTCCTCTGCAGTCTTTTGCCAAAATATTACAAACACAGATTAATAAATACGAACAAAACAAGCATCAATAAACACAAAATATCCTCTTAAACGGTTCAAACAGCAAAGATAGAAATCAGCCAAACACAAAGTAGTAATACAGACGCAGATAAGCGGAGATCGTGCAGCACAAGTAGAACTGCAACAAAGTCCGATTTTCAACTTCTGTACCGCTGTGGTCCAATATGACATAAGAAAAGCTTTTTAAAAAATAACAACATCATCAAATTGATTTCAATCTGTGTTTTTGTTACTGTTGCATTGGTTCAGTTCAAGAATCTGCAACTATAAGTATGCAAATATACCAATGATACAATTATTTACATTATTATTAATGCGTAGTATTCACACAATATTTTAAAAAGATTACTACATCGTTAATGCTGTTATGCTAGCAATGATGCCAACACACTTACTTACATGCTTAAATTGTGTTTAAGTATGAAAGTTATGTAGGTATGTAAACTGTGACAAGGAAAGATTTTACTTTAGCCTTGATTTTCAGGAGTATCTGATTTCTGTAGACCAGAATAAAAAGTGTTGCAAAAATGTGAACACGATCCAGGAGACTATCAAGTGTCCCCCAAGGTGCATCTGGCAGAGCTCTGCAGCTGAACATAAACACGTTCTTGAGGAAACAGGTTGGTATACCTGTCACTGAGACATCTCGTTGTTTCTTCCTTGACGTGGGGTCACAGCACGGTCGTGCGCGCTGGTGTTTGGAGGAGCGAGGACGCGAAAACAAGCTGCTGGTAGAAACGAGGGGGGTGGCGCTAGAGGAAAGGGTACAAAAGACAGCTTAACAGGCTACTGATGTCCCCCCAACACCATCAGAGCATCCTATTTAAGCTAAAGCACCTCTGCTGTGTTGCTTTTGTCGGTTCCTTGTCAGGCCTGCACCCCTTCCTATAATAATGAGCTCTTTGGCAAGAGATTAACTTCGGTGTGGTGTGTAATCATTTAATTTTTTAAGAGCTGTTTTAATCACATTTTACCGTCCGTTGAGTAGCATTTCCTGACTTAAGTGAAAGCTGTTAAAGCGACTACATGAAATTGGGGGTAAAATTCACCCAATGACAGAAGAAAGAATAGAAACAAACTCGGCTTTCAAACTTTATTGTGGAAGTCTCTACCACACCTCACTGTCTTCCTCAGCAGATCGAGTTTATTCAAAACCGTAAGTGATAAAATGACCAAATCCCAACCTTTCTAACAATACTAGGAAAAACTGCTGTAATTATCTTTTAGCCTGTTAGGCTGACAAGCTAAAGCTTATTTACTGTTCTACCTCTGAATAGCAGGATTTACTTTTCACCTTACAATTTGACAAATTTCTCTCAAGACCTGGCTTTGATCCTATCAGGCAGGCGGGGGGTACAAGAGCTCCCAAAGGGATGACCGGCCCCTGATGGGAGAATTGTTTTTACCCCAGCTGTGATTTGCTTGTACTGCAACATCTAATCCAAAATACTATTTTGCTAAAATCAGACCGTAGACTTGGTGTGATTAAGGCAGGCCTGGTTCCCTACAGCAAGACATTTGCTCTTCACCCCCCAGCGAGAGAAACAAGCCAAGCCTGCCCCCACACAACAAAACAACACCCCACTCAACAGCAGCGTGACATTTCCTCAACCAGCAAATGAGATGAAAGCTTTAAACCATGAAAATAGTGGTTTGAAAGGCTTCTGAAGCCCAGCTACCCTGCTAGCACAGAATAAAGATGGGCAGTCCACATGCAACAAAGGCCAAACACAACAGGGAAAAACATCAAAGTGGGGTTTTTGTCGAGGGAGGGAGACACCAATTTGTGAGATGGTGCCCACAGAGAAAAATGCAGGTGAATTTTCAGGTAAATAGCACATTGCTGGTAAGTGCTACAGTTGTCTCTAACTTCTGAATGCAGAGTGTGATAGTGTTCACAGCAGTGAGCTGAGTGCACGCTCACCTATTACACCATTTGCAGTGCTTTGGTCCCACTTTCAGCAACTTTTTCAGTGGTTTAAAGTAAAACCTCCACACTGCTGCTCATGTTTCCTAATAAAGTAAAAATGACGTTTTTTGTTCCTATTTTCTGTCTGTCAAATGAGATATTTATACATGGATATAGAAGTATACATATGTCTAACCACATGTCTAACCAGGCAATCCCATGGCAGCAACTCAGGGCATTTACGGTAAAGATGACCTGTTGAAGTTCAAACTGAGCATCAAAACAGAAAGGAAAGGTGACTTTAAACGTGGCGTGGTTATAGGGGTCTGAGTATTTCAGAAACTACTGATCTGTTGGAATTGTCCTGCACAACCATTCCCAGGGTTTGCAGAGGACGATCAGAGAGAGAGAAAAAAAAAAATCCAGTGAGCAGCTATTCTCTGGGTCAAGATGCCCCGTTGATGCCCGTTGCTGTTGCAACAGGAGATTTATGCTTCTGTGTTAACTGAAATTCGATCGCTTCTTAGTCCAAGTGAAACTTTAAATGACAAGCTTATTTTAATAAGGCAATATAAAGAGATTTTCCAAGCAAGGATATATTGTCACTGCATTGGAGTAAACGGTGTTCCTTAATTAAATTCTTAGTTTTGTACATGAAAATAGAAAGAAGACGAGATCAAATGTATTACAACATTATAACACAAACATGTAAAAAATACCACACAACAAACACAGTGAAATAACACTTTATATAAATATATAGCTTGCAAACCGAGTTCAATAGTGAAAAATATGCTAAAAAAAATAATTATTGTAAAACAAATGCTCAATGCTAGCAATTCTGTAAAGGTTAACAGTGCCTATGAAAAGTAGGCAGTGCAGAAAATAGATTGTTCTTAGGAATTCAAACGTGATCTCACAGTGAAATTCCAGAGACTTACAGTAGGACTTAAGTGCCTCAGGTAATCAGATTTTGCCATGCACATGAATGCTTATTAATGGGCTGCAGTGAAGTGTGGGAGTCATACTGCAGTACATTCCCCAAATTTAGCAGTGTATAGGAGTGTCAATACAGGCAGGTGATAACAACAGTAAAACAATGCTAATCTCATTAGTTTAAACATTCAATTCTGGTCAGATTTCCCAGCACAAGCTGCAGAACGACGTGGCATTTTTTTGTTTAGGGCAATGGAAATTGTAAGCATCTATGCACCGAGGGTCCTTGTCCATCTTTGACTAAATTCAGCTCGACACCTATGAACAATAATTGCCATTCATGTCAGTATGTGCAATGTCAGAACGTGTATGAATGCAATTTTGAGTTTCTAAGTGACACATGCTCGAGAGATTCCAATCTCATGAATAATCCACAGCTCAGAGGAATTGTCTAAGCAGAGTCATCGACAATGAGAATTTGTGTGTGTGCGTATGTGTGGAGGGTATGTTATAGTTCTAGGTAAAGAAATGTGAAATGACACCATAGCGCGATAGGAAAGATAGGCAAGTTGTTCCCTGCTACTTTCTTTTGTTGCCCTGCATATCTGAGCAACAATTGACTTATGTCAGTTTGCCAGCTATTGTGAGAGGATCTGGAAACTTGAGAAAGGTTGTTCCACTTTTTTTAATCCTCGGGCACGTTTTAATTTACATTCTCAACTCCCAGCATGCCTGTATTCCTTCCACTTGACTGTGTTCTTTGGTCAGCCCTCTGTGCCTAAGTGACCGTATATTGGTTCGGGCACCCATTCAGTGCTCTATTTTCTAGGTGATTGACTTTGAAAAACTAACGTTGTAATCCCCAAGTGTTTCCTCTGTGTTTGAGGAAGGTTCACAGTTGTATGTGTGTCATGCTGTGCATTTAAAGTGGTGGGAGGAGCAGGGTTTAAACAGGTGGAGAGATACCGCTGAAGAAGGATTGACCAGATCTGCCAAAAGCGAAAAGTGAGCTAGCCTTCTGTCAGTCAAACCAAGGCCACATAGTTCCCCTAAAGGATCTACAGATTCTTTAATTATATGGTTATAAAGAGCAGTCTGTGAGGTAGATTACAATTTGCTGATGAAGTATTTAAAAAACGATTAAAAAGAATCAATAGTGATAAACTCTCTCTCTCGCTCTCCCTCTCTCCACGATAATCAAATAAACCAGTTCCCTAAAATAATTTCAGTTCAAAGTCTTATTTAGTGAGAAAGTGGAACAAGACTCGATAGGCACACACAAACAATGTGACATTTAAAAATGAAAAAAGAACAGCATTTGTATTTTGTGCAGTTTGTTGCTCTTGTGCTTATAGGTATCATGTATAGAAAACAGGTTGCAAACTATGACACGCTAAGAAACCTGTTAAATTTACATACAAAGCTATTCTGCATAAAACCTGTAGCCTATAGAAATACACATTAACGACCATCTTCAAACCATGTTATATATATATGTGGAAATGTGGCTACAGTTAAAAGAATATGTGTCTTAGATAGCACGGTATACAAAGCCTTTGTCTCTTTGAATCATATTGAAGGAGTCAGTTACAGGCTATTGCTCATGAGTTAATCTGTTCTGTCAATAATTTTCATCCGTCTGTCACTTAATCTTAATCTGAATCATCGACTTGTCATGTCAGGCCTAAGTAGGTTCAATCTCTTTTGTCAGTATTTGATGCAACAACAAAGAGATGGATTTTTAACAATCACATACATAAATGTACTACCTCAAATTTTAAATGGCAAATAATTGTCACTGAACAAAGCTTTACATTGGTTTAATGAAATCCTCTCCTTAATGAGATTCACTCTGCTCTCCTTCTTGGAAGAAATGAGCAATGCCATGAGCAATAGCATCAGTTCCATCATGCTTTGGTGCGATTGGTTGAAGATAAGGACCACCACCCACATTAACACGCTAGTAATTATTTGGATTTCTGCAAGCAGGTGGTGATGGAAGTAGGGGAGTCCGTGATCAGACTCCAGAGTACCTCCAGATAATCATCAAGGACACACCTACACCAGTCTGTACAACGCTCATCAGGAACCACCATGTCTCTCCTCAACCATGCAATTATACACTACATGGGGCTGGTGAAATAGTGTACTCTGCTCTGGGTTATGACTTGCACCAGCATAGGAATATAGAGGTTTTCTTTCAAATTGGAAGCATTAGTGGAATGAAAGGGTAAGTTTATTCTGCAACAGTAAAACTGGTGTCTGTAAAAAAAGAAATGACACTAGCTCAAGTCTGAACAACAGCTTGGAAAGTTTGCAAAAATGTTGGTACTTGCTGGGTTATTAATGTCATATCTGTCAAATGATGGCAGATGGAAGTTAATTTTTCATTCATAAACAAAAAGAACTTGGATTAATGGTTCAAAATGTATCTCTTATATGATGAAATTTAGCATCAGTTGACTGTTACGGTGGTATGGTGGTTAGCTCTGTGGCCTCGGAGCAAGAAGTGGCTGGGTTTGAATCCAGGCTGGGGAGTTTGCATGTTCTTCCATTGTCTGCACGGGTCCTCTCCAGGTACTCTGGCATCCTCCCGAAGACATAGATAGCATTAGGTTAATTGGTGATTCCAAATTGGCTGTAGGTGCCAGTGTGAAAGGTTGTTTTTCTATCCTATTAGCCCTGTGATAGATTGGTGACCTATCCAGGGTTTACACTGCCTCTTACCTTCTGACCTTATAACAGTTGGGATAGGCCATAGCTCCACCCCAAAGTAAAAAGTAGTAAATGCCATTTCCTAACACAAGAAACTGGACTATCCCAAAAGCACATAATGCTCAGAAGCCTTATACCACTGCTAAATATGGGCTACCGCTTGTTCATAGTACATGAATTTTACCTTTTTAAAGCAATGTTTCTGTCTGGCATGAAGGCATCTGACATATGATGTTTATACCAATGAAAGATGGTAATAAAAACATGTTGAGAGTGTACTTGTCCACCTATCTTAGTGAGGACCGGTTTGACTTTTAGACCATCAGAGTGAGGACATTGTGGAAAAGTGAAGACGTTTTAGTTAACCCTTACTTTTCACACCCCGACTTGTTTTAAAGTTAACTTTAGGCTTAACTTTTGGTTCAATTCAATTCAATTCAATTTTATTTATATAGCGCCAAATCACAACAACAGTCGCCTCAAGGCGCTTCACATTGTAAGGTAATCCCTGCAATAATACATACAGTGAAAAACCCAACAATCATATGACCCCCTATGAGCAAGCACTTTGGCAACAGTGGGAAGGAAAAACTCCTTTTTAACAGAAAGAAACCTCCGGCTTTTTCCTTCAAAACTGTGTACATAATTACTTTTAAGTTGAAGGAACTACTCTTCCATAACACACAGCAAATCATAGACTCCACAGCGAATGACTTCTACCATTCTTAAATGTAATCAGTTTCATTATCGTCATGTTTATATGTTTAATACCAGTGTTGCATAATTACACTCATATATTATTTGCAGTTCATGTTGTGTAGTGAAACATTTGTTCTTGACTGCAATCAATATGAGGGTATGTTTGTAATATTTTTGGGGGGTTCATAGCCTGTGCTGGAAGAAAGACCAGGGGAAAAATATAAAACATAACCTGAGGGCAGATTCAAACACTGTGTTAGCTTTACAACATATGGATTTCATGTTCAACCCATTGCACTACACCAGTGTCCCGCACGGTATTTTCTGATATGTAGTGATCATCAAACAATCTCATTTTTGCAAGTTTAAACATTTACATACTAACAGCAGCTTTCAACATTCAAAGATGGCAGTGTTTTGAGATAAGACTGATATCACAGAGGTTGATTTCATACAGACGTGTAGTTTCTAATGGAACATATACTATTGTTTCGCAATGTTGTCGCTCACCTGATGTTACTTTCCATAGTTAGATCGCCACTGCTCATAATCAAAAACCCTGTGAGACTATTTACTTGGTTTCTACATGCTGAATCTCACCTCTACAGAGTCCCAAATAAATGTGAAATTTTAAACATCATTACCAGCTGGACAGAAATGCTATAAGAATCTCTCTATTTGTGATCATTGCATGCAGGTGATTTTGTCACCTTTTCAGCTTTCTAACAACGATCTTTTTTCATTGTACAACTTCCACTAGAAGTGGAAACTGCCTTTTGCTCCAAGCCTGTCTCTTGCTAGCTAAGAGGAAGGAATTCAGTTTGCTATCATAGTGGATTGCAAATATACCTTGCTAACTAGCTAGCCAGCACTAGCTAACTAACAACTTTCCGGTTTCTCACTATGGTCATGTCAGGCTTGTAAAAAACAAACACTGAATGGATTGGATGCTTTGAAATACTTGTCAACAACACAATGGGTATTGGTGCAGTGACTATGCCTATCGTTAATACAGTATTAAGTCTGTGGTGAACATGTGGTCTCATGATAGAGTTTGTAAGTTCTGGTTATGATCAGGTTGGAAAATAAGTCTACATGATTTTCTTTAACTAATTTATTTAACTGATAAACATGATTTTATTGTCTGTGAAGACTCTCAGTCATGGATTTAATTCTTTAGGACAATGATTCCCAAAGTAAGGCCCAGGGCCCCTGTTGGGTCACAAAGGTACTGCAGGTGGGTCACAGCAATAACAGAAATTCAGTTTGAATTTTCCCAGTTATAATACATAATTCCAGATATGCATTTTTTCCCACTTATCCTAATCAGGGTTGCGTGGTGGGGAGGCTGGAGCCCACACATTCAGTACCCCACTGGCAATCTGTCACAGGGCTATCACAGAGACATGGGCAACTATTTGCACACACATTCACATCTATGGGCAATTTAGATTCACCAGTTAACCTAACTCCACTAATTGCATGTCTTTGGACTGTGGGAGGAAGCCGGAGTACTCAGAGAAAACCAATGCAGGTGGGTCATGTCTGTTTATGCTTTTTGAATAAAACTTTCAAGGAAATGCACCACTATCTCTTGTATTTTGGTTAGAGTGAAGATTTAAGATTGCGTGTGCCCAATGAGATTTTCTGGTTTTTAGATGGACCACAGAACTCTTGACTTTGGGACAGTAGCGTTAGAAAAGGTTGAGAGAATTTGTCAGGAAACAGTTGTGTCCCATTTCATACATAGTAAATTAGGTTTTACATCTTCTCATTTGGTTTCACATGCACACAAATAAAAACCCTTTACATCACTTTGCGATCATAACTGCAAATCTGAAAAATTGTTGCTGTACATTGGTGGCAGATGCTGTACATACGTGACAAAATCCATATCCTCCACAATCATCTAATCTTGTCTTCTTCTCTCCCTGGCTGTTGCTGCATTTGTATTGAGGTTTTAAATCACAGATAAGGAACATTTTCACACTGTTAATCAGATCGTCCAGGCGATCTGCTCCCATGCAACATGCATACTTTGCCATGGTGTTTTCCTATGAGACATTTGCCTCAGATCTAATCCCCTTCAGCTCTCCACTCTATGTTCACTGAACTGATGGGAGGTGGAAGGCAGCTGTGGATGAGCTACAACTGAAAGATTATGATCGTATGACGCAATGTTAAAGACAGGGGCTGATGTGAAAGAAAGCCTGACAGCAAAATGTCCAAAGAATCTTCGGTTTCCTTGGAAAAAGTCATGTCACAACACTGTAACCTTGCAGCAGCTGATTTAAATTCATTTGCTCATTTAAATTCAATCCAAAGGAAGTTTGCTTGTGTTTGCTCTTCTTTGTCCCTGTGCAGCCTGCTTCATATTCATCCTCTTAAAGCAAAGTTGGGGAATCGGCGCTTTGCAAACAGGTGGAACTACAGGGACACAACGCTGCATAAAATCAACAGTGCGGTGCACCTTTTAAAATGCTCAACAATGATGCTGTAATTTGTAAATACATGTAGATTATCGAGAGAGTATTGATTAAAAGTTTTAAATGCCAATGAGGGGAAAAAAAATAGAATAATTTTGTCTTTGTTTCAGAAAAAAATAGCCTTAATTACCCATTGATGTGGGAAAATGGCTCCTTCAGGGCACCAGTCCTCCATCTTGCCTGCAGTCATTAATTAGATCTAATCAACACCGCAGGGAAAAGTTACTGTCAAGACTAATTAGCTAAAATGGAGCTTCTGTAATGGGAAACAAATGAACAACAACAGTTAACTGTAGCAGCCTTCGCCATGCGGTATGACTCATTCAGTCACAGTGGGAGAGATTTCCAGAGCAACACCGCTCCGAATTATAGAAGCACTTGATTACTGTTTTGAGGGAATGTGTGAGCATTTAGCGCACTAATAGGTTGTGAAAGATAAAATGATGTTAAGGGGAGTTAGATTTGTAGGTATCCATTTTTGTGTCATTTTTCAGCCAGTTTTCACAGGTATGTGTGTATGTATGTGTACTCTCACGTACACAGTTTTTGTTTTGTTTTTTGTAGGTGCTATTCCGACTTCCTCTTCAACCTCAGGCCTCAGAGGTCATGAGAAATGTTAACTTAATCCTTTCTTCATCCCCACACTACTTCTGAGAGTCAAGGCAGGGAGTAAAAAGAAGAAAAAAAATAGGAACCTTTGTTTCTCCCACAGCGATGGGAACAAAAGGGGGTTGGGATTGGGAACATCGTACGCACACAACCACCTGCAATTAAGAGCTTAGACTTCGTCCTCTCGGCACAATAAAAAGAAGAAAAAAAAACCTGCCAGAGAAGAGGAAACGTCAAGATTAGGTTGGATGTACTAAGAGAGCATTATAAAAAACTTGTGAGAATGCTTGTGACAGAATATTACTTACACAATGTTGGATGACAGTCACCTTATACCCCGTGGAAGAGTAATTGTGGAAAATCTGCTAACTAGTGGTTATTGATGACAAAAAAAAGTGCTCAAACAGCGTGGGTTAGAGGTTTGCACCAGAGTCACACAAAGCGGGAACAAGCCTCTGTTTGTTTGCCCGTCTGCTGGATCAAGTAATTATTACGTGGACGTCAGCTGAGGAGGGAGAGGTGTTAAGTTGTCATGAGAAGCACAAGCGCGGCGGTGACATTTAGAGATTTTGAGCAGTTAATTCACGGTAAAAAAAAAGAAAAAGAAAAAAAATCTACAAAAGCTCACAAGCGCCGGCCTCCCGACACAGACCAGAAAGTTGTCCCTGGCAAAGCATTTCAGGCATGTGAACTTTGCTGAAAATGCCAACTTCATTAAAACAAAATTGGGTCAAATGCTCTGAGTGCAAATTAAAATCAACCAGAGGAGATGAGATGATTGTAATTAACATCTCTTCAATCAAGCAGGAGTGTGGGAATTATAGCGCCGTGTTTTACATTTACAGCTGAACTCCGAGGACCTTCTCCGGTAGTACAATAAGACTTGTGCCATTTTTTTAAAAGCCTGTTTGAAATACAGACGCGCTCACGGACGTTTTGGGGAGAAAAAAAAAAAGCCTCACAACTTTGCAAACTTTTTAATTAGGACACACTTGTCTGGGTGCACAGATTCAGCAGTTCTCATCAAAAATAATTTCTGGTGAGGATTCAGCCACTTGCGGGGGGAAAAAAACACACAAAAAAAGAGTAAATTTAGTGGTTTATGCAGAATCTGCCACTCTGCAACAACTCTTCTGAACCGAAAGAGTTCGGCATCAAGCGGATGCCATTTATAGACACGCTCCTATCTCCACAGTCCATACTCATAGACTTTTACAGCTTCATTACTGGAGATAATTACAACACTCACCACTGCATCTTATATAATAAGGTCAGTTAGTCCTCCCCCGCAGAGATATCCAATAACCAGCAGTGTTTACTGTACTTATCTACAACCCTCATACTGAAAAATCTTATTCTTTATTTTTGCTGCTCTTACTCTACTTACTATGTTGAACTCAGTATTAATTAGCCAAGGCTTCAAGCTTCCTGTACAGGAAGTAATGGAGAAAAAGTATCTGTAAAACCTCAAGTTGATTTTCAGTGGTGTTCACACGCCCCTTACTTATGAATTTCAATTTAAATCTAAAGTTTATTTGATGAGCTGCGCTGACTTTCGCGGTTTTTGTCGTTTTGTTTTGCTAATTTTTGGTCGCGTTAGCGTTCATCTCTAAAAATATTTGCCTTCCAAAGTGCAGTTGCAGAACTTGGCCTCCTTCCTTGTTATTGTGATAAAATAGACGTACAGAGATGCTGATTGAGCTTCTTATCAGTATGACTAATGAATGTAGCGTCATGGAGACCAGTCCTGTACAACAAAGAACCATTGCGGATGATTTCTGAGATACCATGCTAATTCAAAACCCCTCGTGCTAGGTCTTCTCATGCTACTGCCACGGTTTACGGCTTCTGTGTTAACTTTGACAGCAAAATGTGGTTTAGTTTTAGTCATAATTAAGGCGTCTAAATTCTTTTAGCTTTAGTCGACTTTATAGCATAAGATTAAAGCGAACTCATTCTGAAGTTGGTTCAGTTGACTGAAATAAGAGTAAAAGTTTGTCGTGTTTTTACTGGTGATAGTTGCTCCACACGTTTAATAAAGCGTCTTATTTATTGACATGAAATGTCAAATGTGTCCATATGTCTGCTTTTCTCTTGCTCCCAAGCGTTGACATTTTGACATTATGTACCGTGTCTCGGGGGCAGAGCAACTGCACATGGACACTGCTTCTGATTGGATGTCATCTCTCCAGAACATTTTCATCTCGTTTTTATTCGTTGGTGAAAGTGCCAATACATTTCATCACAATTTTTTGTTTTGTCATCATCTTGTTTTCATCAGAAAAAAATGTTATTTCATCTGTTCCAGCAATTCGCTTCTTCTGTTCATGCAATCATTATGAGGGAGGGGTTAACATAAGATGACATCCTGGAGTCTATCACAGGGCCGACACAGAGAGACAGACAGCCGCACACTCTCACATTCACACAGTACGCAAGCTTTTGGTCTGTGGGAGGAAGTCAGAGAGCACCCCGAGGGAACCCACACCCACGGAGGACATGTAAACCCCACAGAGAAAGGCCGGTTGATCCTTTTGCTGTGAAAGGACAGTGCTAACCACTGAACCGCTATCCCAACCTGCTTGTCCATTTAGATGTTGCATAATGATAATGATAATGGGTTATTCTTGTGTTTTTGCAGTTTGTCGACTGAATGTGTAAAATTGCTTGAAAGATTTTGCCACAGGACACAATCTCAGGCCCACATATTCTAACTTGACCTGACTTAAAGATATAAAAAAAACTTAAATTTCATAGAGAACGGTTGGCTTTTTGAAAGAATGAACTGGTTGGCCTGTTAACCAGCAGTCTCTTCACATTCAAAAGGAGACTGACAGAAAATAACAGTGTATAACAGAATACACATGTTGCAGCTAATATGTGTGTGTGTGTGTTTAAGTTATGCAACCCTGACATCCAGCTGGTGTCAACATGTACACTGTTTATAAGCCTATCAGAGGTTTTTTTTTTTTGGTTTTTAAGGAGCCTGCTTAAAGGGTGGCACTGCATGGCGCCTCGTCCTGGATCATTTGCGAACCCACACCCCAGCCATGCTGGTAGCCCCCCGGAGCAGCCGAAGTCCTGTGGTGGGTGGCAGCACCAGTCTCAGAACAGGCTGTAGGATGTAGGCCAAGCCGTGCGTGTAATCCCTCACTCAGAGTTGGAACGCACCGTCAGCAAGGGAAAATAAATATGGAAGAGTGAAGCGCTGGATAGGGGATGTACTGAGAAGACAGCCAGCAATTAAGATTACAATTTTGTTTTGTGATTTTTAGGACTAAAGGTTTGATTATGGGTCAGATTTAAGATGCACTAAAACACTGAAATAACTGGGAAACCATAAAAATGAAGTTTCTTCAGTACATGGTGCTGAATTTAAATTCATTCACTCTTTTCATAGTGTTGTATGGACCTGGACACTTATTAACACTGCTTACATTCTGCCTTTCACTAGCACTCGCACGGTGCTTTGGGTCACTCTCTCCTAATTTGGATCAATTATCCCATTTCCTCTCACAGAAACAGTGTTTCTCTTTATGCATAATGCACTGGCTATTTGACAGCACTGGGTCACGTGCCCGCGTTTTCATCATCTTGTCTGGGTGACTGAATGCTTCCTTTCTCTACTGTCTGAGACTCATTTGAAATTCAAATATTGCCTCATTGCTAAGCCTCAATAATATTGACTTTCAGTTACTCTCCAGAGGTTCTGGGTATATTTTTAGGCCAGGGATTGTGCTTACGCTATGTATGCAGGCATCAGGAGATCTGGCACAGCGGTGGTTGGTTTTCCGTAGCTCAGACGAAATGCCAGCCAAACATAACTGAAATTTAACATTTACCCGTTGTTGCAATTAATGGATACAGTCTTTCTTATGGGCCTGCTCTGTAAATATGCAAACCTGACATCTACCGACCAAAAAAATGCCAATTTATACGTTTTTTATTTTGAAATGAAGTCTGAAAGTGCGACTTCAGAAATATTTAGAAGCACATTTGACTTGTTGATCAGTCTCGACATGAGCATCGCTCTCAGTTTGCCTACAGTGAAGTGACACCGCAGCTCTATCAGTGGTCCACTAGATGGAGTACTGCCTCACAAACGTTTCTTATCAAGTTTGATCCTTAAAGGCAAGTGTGAGGGCAGGGAACTAAAATCCTGCATTTAAGCAAACAAGCATTTCACCTCTAAATAAAATCAAATACAGTTTCTAATAAAACTTTTAAAACATTTTTAACATATACATAGTATAATTTTTAGGTTTTTGCCTTCCCTCTTCCTCCTTTTTTGCTAAATATTTTCATGTCAGCCAATAAATCCATGCTTTAAACCTTCATCAGAGAGTTTGGTGCATGTTGACATGATAGCATCACACAGTTGCTGCGGATTTGTCAGCTGGATTGTGAACTCATTGTTATGTTGAAGAATCCAGTTTGAGATGACATGGTGTGTTATCATGCTGGAAGCAGAAGATGGGTGCATTGTGGTTTAAAAGGGGTGGACATGGCCAACAACAATAATTAGGAAGGCTGGGGTGTTTAAATGATGCTCAGTTGGTACTAAGCGGCTCAAAGTGTGCCAAGAAAATATTCCCCACACCGTTACACCAGATTTCAGCAACCAGTTCCAAAGTTCATGACTCCTGTTAAAAGCCTGATAAATCATCACAAATTATCAGCTGTTAGCAAAGCTAAAAACCATTCTAATCAATTTATGTGCTGTTCTGTAAAATGTGACCTCAAATTTTTAAAGCAGTAATAAAAAAAATATAGCTGACAAGAACTTGATGCTTTTGTAAACACCCAAAAATGTTCTCATGATAAGGATGTCGATGATGTCATAGATGCACTGACACCAATCAAAATAAAGAAGCTTTTTGTGCCAACACTGTGAATCAAATCTGATAAGGACACACACACTGAGGTGTCTTTATATTCGTCTACTAGTATGATGTAGGATTATTAAGAATAATTGAGGAAAAATATTATGAAAAATCATAGCCAAAAATATATATTTAAAAAAAAGAATGGAATACATTAGCCTTTTATTTACTTTATAAAGGAGTGATTAGTGAGAGTTATATCAGCATGTGTAAGCAGAGCGCAAACTCACACAGTAGATGCAGCGATATCTTCATAGAAAGATCATAAAACACTGAATGCCTTACAGGCTGGAAAGAAAAGCAGGTATATAAATGTGTTATCTGTCACAATCTCACTATTTATTACTTTTATCACTATCAAGTGATCCCAGTTCAAGTTCAAACTGTCTTTTATTAACTGCAGTAAACCCAGTAATCAAGTAACAATGCTGTAATTACCTCTGAGTGATATTTGGAGGTTAGTAAGAGAAATTGCTAAATTATTTCATTGCTGTTCACGTTATGCAACTATAGCAGCCAGTTAGCAAATTAAGACTTGAAACAGGGGCAAAAGGTCGCTTTGTCAAAGTTAACAAAGCTACAGTGCTACTAAGTGCCTTGTAAAAATTGAAATGGCTAAGATTACGTATACATGCTATGTTGTAAATTACAATTTCACAGCAAATTTACAACAGTGGCACTGCAGTTGGTAGATCATTACCACAATTAAAAACAAGTGCACTGCTCGGGGCTCTAAGTGTGAGGAGTTTGTGAGCTCTCGCTAACATTTGGCCTTGGCAGCTGCTACTAGTACTGCTCACATTTTTATGTGAATCCTATAGCTTCAACCCCAGCTGTATTTTGGGCCAAGCAGTGTGCACTGAATATGGAAATGTCACTGATACTGACACTGACTGGTGAACATGATGTAAAATGTGATCGCTGTTCTTTCATCATCTGTGTTTCGGTTTGGATTTACCCAGTTCATTGTTAAATCGAAGTGGCATCTCTTGGTGAGTGAGAGGAACTCTTGGGTTATACAGAGAGTATTCAGTATTCTTGTAGTGAGCTGTGCAGCGCTGAGTGCAGCTTTACTGCTCAAGAATGCAGCTATAGTGCCCCATTGTCCACGGACACAAACTGAATGGCAAGTAAGGACAATACCCGCAGTGTTTTTGTTCACATGTCTCGTCTGCTCTCTCTACGATTGCATCCAACATTGCCCAACCAACATTGTGCTAACAATGCTATTATGTTCGAGAATCCATTCATATTTGTTATTTTTTATCAAATTTAAGGATGAAAATAGTTTCTTGGTGGAGTAAGTGAGGCCGATTATTCATGTTTTCAAAAAAGAAAAATCATTTAGGAAATAACCTGGTCCCCCCCTGGCAGACTGAGGACTGATACTGTAAATTTAAAGCTAGAGACAGCACCCATAAAACACACAGGTAGCTTACTGCAGGAGGTACTTTTCCATTAGTCAGATGACATATAATAAGATTGTCACAACTGACTGAAAACAGAAAGAAAGTATCTGAAGCAACCCTGAATAGATTGGAAGAAAAATGTAAAAGTTAAGCAAAGGTAACGGATAAAATATAAGAAAAAGAGGGGGGAAAGTGAATAAATGGTTGAAAACAGGCAGTTAAACTTTTACCTAGCAGTTTCGGATTAACAATTGAAACAATACAAGCTAAACTGTTAAAGCGGAACACGAAACAACAACTATGAATGGTAAAAAAGTAAAATAAAAAAAAAAGTCTAAATCAAGCTTAAAATATGTTTAAATGAACACATTTTACCTGGAGATGTCTTGTGAACTGGTTCTTGGGCTTGGGTCCATCTGGGTTGTGTGGCTACAGATGATGATAGTTGTAGAAGCACTATCGATAAAGGTAATAATAATTTTCATCTCTAAAGCTCAGTAAAAATCTTACATCTGTCATGGTGCTGGCTCGGTGACCCAGCGTTTTGTGTTTATTATTATTATGGGCTTATGTATTAGTTTATTCTGATTATGTATTCGGGAAACGTTCTAGTTCTCAGGGTTTTGGTTCTGTGCTCCTTCTGTTTAGTACCTGCCCTGGTCCCATGTCTCTGTGTTCCCTCTGCTCTCATGTCTGGTATGTCATAGTGTCTGTTCATAGTCTGTGCCTGTCTGTATTTCTTGTTTTACTTTGAAGGTCTGTGTCTCTTGTCTCCTCATGTTAATTAGGATCAGTTGTTCCTCCTGTTTGCCTTTCTTTGTTCTCCCTGGGTGTATTTTTATAGTGTGGGGTTGCTTTTGCTAGTTGTCGGTCAGTCTGCGTCTCTTGGTCATCATACTCTAGCTGTGTCCCAATTCAGGGGCTGCATCCTTCGGAGGACCCGGCCTTCGGGGTCTACGTGGACCGGGTCCTCCGAAGGCCGAAAAGGCCGGAAGTGCGAGGCTTGAGAAATGGGACAGTCTAGCGTCACCAGCAGTCTCGGAGGAGTTGAATAAACTCAGCCGTCTGCTCCTTGCTGTCTAAAATGTAACAGGACACTAGAGTAAATGCGCTACCATCTCACACTTCTGTTTAATCAGTTTTCTGTTTGATGTTGGTTTATTCAGCTGAGCGAAAACAAACCGATTTACTCAGGACATCATACGTTTGCAAAAGTGCGCCAACGTTTTCGGAGACGTCTGTTACCCACCAACTCAATCGCTGACTGCGGGGGTTTTGAAAACGATGTACTGGGAGTCCGCTGTTTTCGTGGGCTCTAGTGAATCTTGACGACCCGGTCAGCGATCAAGCTGGTGGGTTACAGACGTCTACGAAAACGTCGGAGCACTTTTGCAAATACGTGATGTCTTGATAAATCGAGCAGATATTTGAAGTTTACACAGCTACATTCTCGCCTGAAAATATGTTAAAAGTTTATTTTGTGACCCAGAAAGAGTAATGAGTAATATTAAAACGGAGTACCTGCCACCATTGTTGGAAACTGGAATTGGCTGGGCCGCGCTATGAATTCTGAGATATGTTGGCCCACGAAGGATACACCCGACCGGTCCTTCAAATTCAGGGAAATGAAGGACGCATTTGTCGGCCGCATTTGAAGGAGACAATAAATTGAGACAGCCTTCGTTGCATCACTGTGACATAACCGGGTCTACAAATGCAGCCCATGGAGGATGCAGCCCCTGAATTGGGACACAGCTTTTGTGTTCCCATCCCGTGTTTCTCCCGGCTATATGTTCGGGTTTGTTTTGCTAGCTGTCCCAGTTCAGGTTGTTTCTTAGTTCTGTTAGTCCACGTTTTTGTTTCTGTTCCCTCACTGTAAATAAATGCTCACTCGCTTCAAGCCAGTGTCTGCATTTTGGGTCCTTCATTCACCCCTCTGCGAGTCGTGACAACATCCAGTTTGTTTCTAATGTTATCCCACAAATCAGTTGATGAAGACCTAAAGCAGAAGGACTATATTTATAGTCAACAATAAATTCATTCTGGTGGATTGCATGCAACCTATGCAAGTTTGGTTTTTTTTTAATACTCATAAACCCAATGCTGTCTGAAACTGTAAATAAAGTGCAGAAAGTTTAAGTTGTAATACAATTCAGAAACTTTGCTGACACTAACATTGTCCTCATACTGGGATAAATAGAGAGTTTGGGGTCCACTACGAGGCCACACTAAGAATGCATTGTTAAATAGACCATCATTTTCATGCTAGGCACAAACTGTGTGACAATGAAAATATTGAGCAGCAGAAAGGGGCACCCATTCAAACAACTCCCTCCTTTCTTTTTCCCCCTGCAGAACAGTGCGACAGTGTTTAACTGTGCCAGATTCACAGAGGGGAGTTGCCCTCCTGTCATTTATCAGCGTATCCTCGAGGTCGTGCAGCTATCGGCCTACATTTGACAGTCTTTAAATGGCCACATCAGCAGACAGATAATCAGTGAGATAAAGAACAGCATCTCCCATGCCAGCTCAAGGAGGGGCGGATGTGTATAAATTGAGGCCTTTGGGGAATCACAATCTCACGGTCTGCTGTAGCGCTTCATCATCAGCTGCCTTCAACCCGACGAGCCTGCAGCCATGGCCTTTAATGGAACCTGGAAGGTCGACCGAAATGAGAACTATGTCAAGTTCATGGAGCAAATGGGTGAGTGTGTGTGAGAGCACTTGACAGTGTTTAGTTCACTGTCAAGTCGTGCACTTAAACACTGGTTTTTCCAAGCTTGGCCTTATCAATTTATAAGGATAATGTGTGTAACTGTGTTTCCATAGAGTTCAGCATCACTGTGCAGGTGTTGCACAGAGCAGTGAGTTGTTAAGTTTTAATTTATTTGCTGTAACAGCATCCATCTTTGGATTTGGACTGAAAGGGAGTTGGCCACCAGTCATCTTAACCCTAGAACATTAATCATTTTCTCGTGGGTATAAAATACCTCATTGTCATGTTCTAGTTCTTAATGACGAATGACTATTAATCAGCAATCTTAACTCAACAACCCAGTTTCCTATTTCTATGCTTTTTGTGTTTTACAAGGTGTTAATATTGTGAAACGCAAGGTGGCAGAGCACGACAACCTGAAGATCACCATCGAGCAGACCGGGGACAAGTTTCACATCAAAGAGTCCAGCACTTTACGCACCAAAGAGATTGACTTCACTCTGGGCGTTCCATTCGACTACACCCTGGCTGATGGCACTGAAGTCACAGTAAGTGCGATAAAGGGAAATATTAATAAAGCACAGGCAGTTGGTCAAGGTGCTGTTTCATAATTGCACAAAAGAAACCAGAAATGGTTTGTTTTAGGCAAATCTGGCTTGTTTTTAAGAATGATGGATTCACTGCTAATGGAAATAGTCTGAACCAAGCCAACTAAAAGCTGCAGCTAAAAGCAAAGGAAGAGTTTCCAGTGAATAATTCCCTCTACAGTGAATTAAAAATTGCTTTTATGCAAATGTAAAACTGTTGAGGAGAGTGTTAAATAGTGCTTTGGCTGTATATTTTTAACCAGGGTGCATGGGAGATGGAGGGTGACACAATGAAAGGCAAATTCACCAGGAAAGACAACAACAAGGTCCTGACTACTACTAGAACTCTGGTGGGCGGAGAGCTCGTGCAGGTCAGTAGGTCCAGAGGTGTCGATCCCGAATTCAGTTTCAATAAATGTCTCCACAAACCTTCAACATTCTTTGTCTTTTTCCTTGCAGAGTTATAACTATGAAGGGGTGGATGCTCAGAGGATTTTTAAGAAGCAGTAACCTGGATATTGAAGTTCAAATGTTATTTTTATATATATCACACAGCCCAGTGAACTGTATCTGAAGTTATTGTTGGCATTTAGCTTATTTTAGAAGAAGAATCGTGGTCACAGTGCTAAACCATTACCATGTTCATGAAACCACAGGTAGAAAAACACTGAAATGGTTACACAGCTCAGTTAAATTTGCATCCCTTTTGCTATGAAAGGAGAAAACAAACACTAAACAGCATCCTGGCAGTGGATGCTTATGTCTAGCAGTAGCTAGGCATTCAAATGGGTTTAGTTTTATCTGGCTTGGAGATGTTCAGGATAATCCGCACATCATAGTGCCAACAAATTTCACAGGACTCTTCACAGGTATGGTGCAAATTATCCACAGTAATGGGTGTTTTCAGGAAAAGCTCCACAGCAAGGTGAAATATATGAAATGTTATTGTGTGTGTTCAAGCAGGGAAATAAATCAAATTGCACAAGTGGGTCTCATGTATCAGATTGCCCTTTACAATAAAGCATGTTTATTATGTCACTTGAGTTTAGTGTTGGTGTTATTAAATGTACTGAATTACATGTGAAGTCTGATAAATATAATAGTCTACATTGTCTTAACAGAAGTGTATAAACTTGCATGTCATGTTGCTTCCATGACACAAGCACAAAGCTCATACCCCGGTGATGTCATTTCATGAGTATCAAAAGTTCGTCATCAGGGATGTAAGTGAAATACCATGTTAGCATTTCAGACTGCTTTCCAGTCAGTCTTATAGCACATGATTGGAGTGTGATTTCAGGAACAGAGTCTTCTGTTGTCATGTGACGGCCCTTATGTGCTGCGCGGAGAACTAACGGTTCATCACATGGTGGTTTTCTAGAAAGTGAACAAGGGTTTTCATTCAGGGCCAAAAAGCTCATGGTTGTTTTTAGTCATGAAGGGTGTGAAGAGTAAGAGAATGTATGTAATGAGGCTGTCTGACCACAAGAGGGAAACCCTTGCCTGCTTTTATTTCACTACACCACTTCATGCACAATATTAGGACCTGCCAGCTACAGAAAATGTGACATAAAATGTTTTTAAAGGGTTTTTTTTTTATTATTTTAAATCTGTGGCTATTCTCTGATGATAATTCTCGGCATGTGCGCAGTATTGGATAAGTGGGGGATAAAAAAAAAGCAACAAAAAGATGAAAAGTGTCATCGGATTTTGAATTACTATACAGCTTGGATGGCTTAATGGTAACTGCTCCATTTTTCAGTACGAAAGCTGAAGCAGTAAAAGCATACAGAGACAGAAAAACATACAACGCCACACTTTCAGTCATGGATTGGCCTCCCCAGAGCCTGGAGCTCAACGTTACTGAAGCGGTGTGGGTTGGTTTTACAGAGTGTGCAGAACAAAGCAGCCAACATCAAAAGAAAAGCTTTGAATGTCCTTCAAGATGCCTGAAGAACTATTTCTCAATATAACTTAAAAAAATTACAGGAATCAAAGTACAAACTCTATTTTTGTTTCTATAAATCTCTGCACCTATTTCCCATATTCATGGTTTCAGGACTCTATACTGTATAGTTCTGAGTTCTGTATACAGTAATGATGATTATGATCATTTATTATGATTATGATTATATATGATGATTATTATTATATGATTTATATATGATTTATACATAAACGATGTCCTCAAACCAAAGTAGAAAAAAAACTAAAACCAATAAAGTGTAAAAGTATTATTGGCTCTACAATGATAGACTGAGAAAGAAAGAGTCTAACATCGATCGATGGCAGCTTCCCACTGAGTCCTGAGTGGCACCCTTTTTCACGGAGGTAAAAGCCCGCCACGAACAAGGCTAATCTGGCAGGGGCAGGGCTCCTTTGAACACCAGTTTTCTGCTGAACCCTCCTTAGGGAGGAAAGTCCCCGGAGACCTGTCAGATGCTGGAGGGCTGAACAGATTTCAGCGCAGGGAAAAAGTGGGCCGGCGGGGCTTCTTTTCTCTGTCAAGACGTGCAGTCCAGACTCATTTTATGTTTTCGACGGGGGGGGGTTACCATAACAAAGATGTGTGTTCCTCATCTGCCACTGATTATGTGTGAATCATAAACGGTTTGTATTATCTGTACCGCTAGGTAGCACTGTGGAGCTCTTTACTCTCTGAGAAGAAGGTCCTCAGCTGCTCTATGATGTCATCCTCAGCCAAGTTACCGTATGAAACACACCCTGTTTACACAGACACACACACACACACACACACACACACAAAACAAAACCCCCCACAACATAATTATTGGATCTCAACTCAAATTATTGGAATAATATCTCTGGTACTTACCTGGAATCTAGTAGAGTTAGAGTGAAATCAGTGGGAAACGGGAAAGTCGTGGGAGAGTTAGCCTTCAGTGTTTTGATTACTGTGAGACTGTGGGCGCAAGGGGCCCACCCGAGGGAGGTGGAAGCTGTGGATGAGAGGGGAGGAGGAGGTGGGGAAGGAAAAATAATGGGAGGACAAGAAGAAGACAGAGTGTGTGTATGTGTGTGGAGAAGAGGAGAAAGAAAGGACAACACAGGGAGAAGCCACTCCTCACCCAGCTCAGTCCCTCTACTGCAGTGAAATCAGATTCACTGACTCACTCCGAAGTCGTCAGCTCATGTGATAGCGTAATGATCACAAAGGAACTGACTGCGTGCTGGGGAGCGTCGGGGCTATTAGTTGGCCAATGTTTCCAAGAAGACACGGTCCAGCTTTAGCCAATCACTGTTTGGACTGACTGTGCAGGCCTTTGTATGCAGATTGCTGGATGATGAGTCAGTAGGCAGTCAGCACAGAATACTTTATTTCAGAGGCCTCAGATTTCTCTCTAACTATAAACAATTCATGCCAGTGTACATGCTCAGATGTGACTTCAATTCAGTTTTATTTATACAGCGCCAAATCACAACATCAGTCGCCTCAAGAAGCTTTTTATTGTAAGGTAGACCCTATAATAATACATACAGAGAAAAACCCAACTATCATATGGCCTGCTATGAGCAAGCACTTTGGCGACAGTGGAAAGAAAAAACTCCCTTTTAACAGGAAGTAACCTGTTTAAAGGGAGGGGTGGCCATCTACCGGTTGGGGAGACTTGTACCAAACATGTTCATTTGAAAGCATTATTTTGGAAAAAGTATGATGATGCTGATGCAGCTGAGACAACTGGCCATTGGCTGGCCTTTATGAGATGAGACACTAATCAAAAATATATCTTCAAGCCTTCATAATTTTTTATCCATAAATCAAAATTTCTGTTAGTATCTCAAAATCTTGAGTTCCTCTGAAGTCAGTCGACATTTTTAAATAATTACTCAAACTTGCTAAAAATAGCGCTGCCTACTGCAAATTTTTATTTTCATTTTTATTTAGTTTTTACATTTCTAATCATTTTTCCAGTCATTTTCAGGAGTCATAGTCATTAGCATCTTATTATTGTCAGCGTGAGCGTGTTAACATGTGGTTATTAGCTGTAAGCACAGTTGCTAGCATGTATGCTAACATGTGGAAGCTTTTTTGCTGTTTTCTACGGTAGCTGGGAGGGCTTATTCTGTCTACAACTAATAAAAGGGGCACAAATACAACCCATTAGATGTGTTAGACATTGGGTTTTTAGCTGAATGCTTGTTAAGCCATGCTAATGTTTGGTCAGTTTTTACAGGTGTGACCCCAAAAACTAGTTCAAAAAAAGAAGTACACAAAAACAACAGGTAGTGTATTACACCAAGGAGAAGATTTTTAATTTACCTGAATTTTGACTGTTCAGTTCAGTGAAATAAAATAAAAACTCTTGTCAGCAAGTCCATTTGTCTGACATAGTGCAGCCTGAAGAGCTTGAGACAGAAACACCTCTTTAATGGGCTTGTCAAATGGAGTAACACCATTACAAAGTGTTGCCGGTTAGGTGTATGCATGCATGCACCCAGATGATTACGTACCTTTGCACACACAAGCATTTTTGTCCCTCACTTTACTCTGCTCCGACACCCTGCGTGAACACCCCCGGGCACTGACAAATGTGTGTCATGTGAGAAGCTGTTGTGTGCCACCTGGTGTGACTGAGCTGACAGGAGAGTGGAGACAGTAAAGAGAGAAACTAAATTGGCTGTGGCCTCTGTCTCAGGAGTAGCCAGCCCCTGGGTTAGGTGGGCTATTCTTATAGAGGGCAGTGAGAGGTCTCCAGCTCTCCTGATACACAAACCACTTTATAGAATCCCACATCATGTTTTGATGGTCTTCTGGGATTACGGGGAGGTATTATCCAATGACAAGTGTAAGAATGGAAGAGGAAATGGAACTATACCAAGGTGGATTTCTCTGTGGGTACAAGGCCACTTCTAAGAGGAGCTAAAATTACCAAATGCAGTCTATCTAAAAATCTCTAATGATGTAAACTGTGGCCTGTAATATAATGGCCCAGACAGTATCAGTTATTTACATAGTTATTACAAGACTAAACACTGACAAGTTCACAGGCTAGCGCGCTTCAGTGAGCCTGCTCAGATTGTTAGCGTCACCAGTAGCACAGTAAGAGGAACCAGTTAGCTTAATGGCTATAAGGTTTGCTATAATTATCCTGTGAGCAAAACGCAAGCAAACAAAAAGAAACCCAGTTGATTTCATGTTTTCTCATCAAATATACTCCTGTGCCACTTCATTAGGTATAATGTTCTGCTGCTTATTAATACAACTATCTAATCAGCTAATCAGTGACTGGTGTAGACATGGTTGAAATAACCTGCTGAAGTTCAAACCGAGTATCAGAATGAGGAAGGAAGGTGATTTGTTGACGTTAGACATGCTAGTCTGAATTTGAAGTGAATTTGAATTCAGAAACAGCAGATTTTCCCACACAAACATCTCCAGGGTTTACAGAGTATGGTCTGAAAAACAGCAAATATCCAGTAAGCGGCAGTTTTCTGGGTGAAAATACCTCGGTTGATGAGATTTTATGCTGCAACATTCAGATAGTAGGATCAGAATTTGGTGTAAACAACATGAACGAATGGTTTGAGGGACATTTTCTTGGGCCCCATAGTAACATCTGAGCATCATTTAACCCTTTCACGCATAGTGGTCACTACAGTGGACAGCCATTCAAAGGCTCTTGTCTTGTATTTGTGTCAGTGCTGATGGTATACTTGCACATAAACCACTACATTGGACACTGATGTCACTCCATACCCTGCCACCCACTGGTTACTATAGATGTATTACATGTTTCATTGTAATTATTGTTATTTAACCCTGCCATGCATGAATTATGACAACCTCAATCAGGATTTTTTTCCTTAAGTATTGTTATTCATCTTTTCATGCCTAAAGATGAATAAAAAATGTTATCAGTGTCTTTACATTTCAGATATGTTTGAGTTAACAAAGAAAACTTGCACACTCTGAATAAATAAGGTAATGATGACAGCACAGATAATGTCAATCTTTAATGGCAGATGGCCTGAAATGTCTTCATTTAACATTTTCATAAAAACGTCTCATTTTGATCATGTCCTTTTTTTTTTGTTTCAAACAAACCTCTGCAATTCACCGAAATACAGTTTCTCCTTACAGCGGCTAAAGTACATAAATATCAACAGTACTGTATGCATTAGGAAAAAGGAAAAAGAAGAACACGCACACACACATGCCGTGAACATGCACTGAACACACAGCTACACACGCGGTATACTGAAACAAGTAAAGAAATGATTTGTCACTGACAAAAGGAGGGGGTCGTCTTATTCGTTTTTTTCAGGAACTTCTGTACCGTACTGCTGGCGAAACACAAAAGACCCATTCGTTCAAGGAGTATATCTTCTTCTTCTCTGGATTTCACAGTGAATTATGCAGGTAAAACAGTATTCACATGTTACGAACAGTATGCTCCAATCAGACCGGTACAAACAAAGAAAAAAGCTCTAGAAATTTTTACCAAATGAAAATACAATTAAACGTACAATAATACTTACATTGAATTATATGATGGGCATTTTCTATGAACCTTAAAAAGACAACACCCATTAAAAAACACACATAACATTCACACACGTTGTATAAATACTTGTTCTAATAAATCTGAGTGCCACACTTGGCTTAAAAATGTCTGTAAAAGCAAAAATAAAAACCAACCAAAAAAAAACAAACCCTTCAGCTGATTTAATGATGCATATTATTATTAATTACAAACACCTGACTACTGTCTGATTCAACCAGTCCGATATAATTGTACACAAAGGGGCTAAACATCACAGGGGACGCTCGTCTCCTCACGGCGTTTGATTGTCACATCAGCGTGAAATGTGACTTGGCCTTCGGAGACTGGTTTTGTATTAACGAATGAAGATTTTGGCGTCAAGATGTCACAGAAATATGATCACTCGATGATATGTCATACAGCAAAGACGTTATTGCAAGATTACAAAAGATTGTTTTGTTTTTTATCTTTTCTCTTTTATATATATATATATCGCACTCCAATCATTATTATGTAAATTCAGACTTTACAAAAGCAGGTTGAATCACACCGGCTCCCTAAAAATAGACAAAACAGACAAATCGCTTAAAGTGAATATCCTTTCAGATGCAGAGTGGCTCTTTGGAGTGACACCAAAAGGGACATGCTGCAAAAATAATGTCATACTTCATAAGAAATCAGACTGTGGACTACAAAAGTAGTCAAAAATGGAATAAACCACTAGCCTAGATAGCTCTCCAGTGTAAAAAAAAGAAAAGAAAAAAAAAGCCTTTGGTCTTGTTTCTCTATACTGTGTTGCTGCCCTCCTGCTACACAGCAAAGGAGCGATTTCCTAATTATAGCAGGGCTCAGTTTGCCGCATATTGCCATCAAGCTATACGTGACATTGGGGTCACTCTACCTTCCACCGGCGATGGCTCTTTCCTGTCAGTGCCTCTTTTTACACATCTGATTACCTCAAACAGCCAAACTACGAGCTGGATCAGGTGCGTTTTGTCACTCAACGTTAAAATCGCTTCAGACAAAAGACTTCTGTGTTTCCTTTCGTCGGGTAAAGACGCCACAGAGGGACAAAAAAAAAAAAGAGAAGACAAATATGAGCAAACCAAAATTCCTTTTGGAGCAGAGACCAGAGCAAACTGACAGGACTGCTTTGGTATAGCAGGGCGACTAGTTTTAAAATGGCACCAAACAGAAAGGGAACAAAAAAAAAGGTATAAAACGTCCTCACACGATTTAGCACAACATAAATCAACCCAAACAAAACCGTTTCAAACATCGTCTTGATTACAAAAATACCTTTTTGTATTTCTTTAAAATATCTAAAAATGTACAGCATTGTTTTTTCGTTGTTTTTCTCGCTCTCGCTCGCTCTTTTTTTTTTTTTTGCAAAGTCATGCTTCAACATGTAATTTCATAATCATAATAACATTAATATGAATGATATACAGAATAGTAATAATTAGTCATATAATAACATTACTCAGTAGCACTTTAGCCACACTTCCGGGCGTCCGGCCTATGCAAAGTGGCTGCATAAAACAGCGTTTGCACTCCTTTTAGGTGGTCGGCTTTACACCCGCATGTAGAGGATGCAGACCGAGAGACCAGCTAGGCGGGCGATGCAGTCAGTCGGTAAACAAAGAGCGAGGACGCCTTTGTCGTGCATGCCTGGTACCTTTGACGGAGGTGTCAGAGGAGGTGTAGCCAAGCGCTGCCCGTAAATTTACGTAACAGTATAAAAAAGATTGGGAGGGACTTTTGGGGAGAGGAAGGGGGGCTCGATGTGTGATGGAGGCTGGGGTCTAGTATGTCCTGAGGCCCATGAGGCTGTTGTTGCCTGAAAGAGAGAGACAGAACGACAGCGGGGTGAGGCTGAAGCTCGTAATGCTAATGAAAACACCGGGGAAGACACTAACAGTAAAAGTCACGCAAATATTTTTCAAATCCCCTCCTGATCCAATGCCAAGACCACACCGTTCGTTGCACGTGTGCTCTATCGAATGCCAAAATTCTGGTGGATTTGTTCCAAACATTTCATAAACCTCAAACATGCACAGATGAAAGTCGACACGGTGTCAGTACAGCTTGGTGCTGCTTCCTTCAATCAAGCGGATGTCTTCGACTTTGTGATGCTGTCTCTCAAATTTTTTATTACATTTAAAAAAAAAAAAAGGACTTTCACACCTTTTCCTACAAATCTACACTTTCAAAATCCGTTGCTGTGCCACAGGGGAGAGGGGGAGCCGCTTCACGGGCGGCGAGGTGCGATCTACACCTTTTGTCCGCGCCTGTTGGGATCAACGGTTGTGACGTTCCGAGACGTAGAACTCACCGACGGTGCGCTGCTCCAGCAGCTGGAGTTAGGTCGGTCCTCCTGGTTTCTAATAGGACACGAGAGGCAATCGGCAACACCCGTCACAGCCGGCCACGGCCACCATCACACATCAGGAACCTGAGAACACAAAAGGAGACAGTTGGAATAAATCCTGCTGATGATGTTTCACAGAGAAGTGAATTTTGGTTTTATTCCAATAAAAAATGATTATTCTTAAATGTTCTCGAGCTGTTTTACTGGTATGACAAAGTTCAGCTGCATTGAACACATTGGCTGAGTATATGTTTGAAGAAGCAGCTTATTAGTGGCAGTTTTACAAAGTTACGTGTTACTGTTGTCTATCTATTATATGTGTCTGTCACACTGATGTCCCTGAATTTAATGATTAAAGTTGTTAATAGCAGGATTGTGTAACTTTCACTACATTAATTCTCTAATTATTTGTGATAATTGGGCAAAAGAGAGAAAAAAAAAGTCATACATACAGAAAAACGCAACTGTCTAACCTCATGGAGCGAAGGCAAAAATGGCAGAGAGGTCGACAACTTTCGAATGGTGGTGATTACATGGTGGACATTACATAGAATTTGTTGCACAAAGGGGAAATCATTTCTGACAATAAAGGGATCCATCCCCAGGAACAAGGTCCATTCTTTCCGAGTCCCTGTAAAGGCAACACGCTATTACAGAGCAAGAATCAAAGGACCCCTGGATCCAGAGCGATAATTAAGCTGATTGTACAGTGCGGTGCAAAAGTCTTGAGCCACCCATAATTTCTCTATATGAGGAACCAGACTTTCTAGTATATTTTAACGTGGTCTTATGCAATAGTTCCCCAAGCTTTCTGAAAGTATTTCAAAGTTTTTCTTTGAACGTTGGCTGCTGTTTCACTCATTCAGCCCAGTTCTTGTACCTTACTTTTATTGGTCTGTATACTTTCTTTTTTTCGTATAGCCATTTAACACTGACCCATCAAACATAGAAAAGGCACAAAATTCAAGGGATGAACAAGGGTTTTGTCTACATAACTTGTTCTCATTTCTTTACATGAATCTACAAAAATGTGAAAGATAATATTTTTGGTATAAAATAGTATTTCATAATTTTTCAGCATCCCAAACGCACTTTCACAGAAGCATACATGGATAGAAAAACACACAATGACACACTTTCAGTCATGGATTGGCCTCCCCAGAGCCCGTACCTCAACATTACTGAAGAAAAAAAAAAAAACAGAAGAAAAGGTAGCCGACGTCTAAAGAAGAGCTTTGAATGTCCTTCAAGAAGCCTGGAGAACTATTCCTGAAGAATACTTAAAGAAAATTTTAAAACACTTTTCTAAGATACCACAAAAACTTGATTCTGTTCATCTGGACGTAGCGTTTTCAGTGGGAGAAACGTTTCGTTACTCATCCAAGTGACTTCTTCAGCCTCAGTAGACTGCAGGTTATAAACAGTACATTTGTGACTCAATGACTCAAACTAGCACCACTGAAGGAACAATGGACTGGGAGCTCAGTTCCTTCATCATTAATATGCAAATTATCATGACCATTGATCAACAACTACTGATCAAGGCCCACTGATCAAAGGCCATTGCCGAGACTGAAGTCACTTGGATGAGTGACGACACGTTTCTCCCACTGAAAGCGCTGCGTCCAGTTCAGACTGTGTTGAAGAATAAAGGTGGTCATACCAAATATTGAATTTCAAGCTCGTAAGAATTGTACAGTCTCTGTTTTTTCCTTACATACTGTATTTCCATGTATTTTTGCGCATATTTGAGCAAATGTCTGCACCCGTTTTCAATTATCCTGAGAAAATATAAAGAAGTGAGGGGTGGCTCAAGTCTTATGTACATATATCAATCCGAAAGATTGATTTTTAACCAATGCAGAGATATGCACT
>VURO01035141.1:10502-32817 GCA_015108175.1 Pelvicachromis taeniatus | reverse complement strand
TAGCGCCTGCCCCCCCCCCCCCCCCCCCACCCCCAATATCCTATGTCTGCCCTACGCATTAAGACAGGGATTTATGCTGCTATGTGTGCACGTGAAAAGTTTAATGCTGTGTCATAACCTGGCACTTTTGTGGAAATGTATCTTAGGCAATCCTGAGGTGTAACACAGCAGTGTAACTAATTTCTTTGTTACAGGGGAAAAATTAATTGCAGCTGAAAAAAAAAGTGGCGTATCTTGTTTCTTTAAAATCGATAGCTCAAAAGAGACGAAACCAAGCAGCAGAAGACATCTTAAGTCAAGGCTCGAGCCACATACAGAAACCCATTCTGCAACAGTTTGTCAGGACGTGCATTACACAGTTTTATCTGTGAACTAATTTTGTAATATCAGTGCACTGTCCATTCAAACTGAAAGCCTTTCATGCTCAAAGTTTAGCATTGTCACAGGATGCCTGCCTCCTGACCTCCACACTTCAAAGAGAAAGGTCAAGCATGCAAGCTCCCCCACCAGATGGATCACCAAAAATAGGAATTTGAGTTTGGGGGGACTCGGTGGAACAATAAACAACTACTAAACCAAATATGACCTTAAGAGAAAGAAGGAGCTGGATAGTCTGTTGCAGGGAAAGAAGAGAGGTGGGTTAGGAAGTGTTCCCTGTTCAGAGAACAGTGTGTTTTTAAAGGGGGATGGCTGGCCTAGCTAATGCCCCATTGCGTGTTCAATCAGGGATGAGGCAATCGATGCGTTATACAGCCGCTTGGCTAAACTGATGCGACGCATACTTCCAGAGCATCCTATTTGTTCTGGCTGAGACACCAAGGTTAAAGATTGGGTTGATCATTGAACACGTCTGGGCGGATTAGGGAAAGGTTTAGTGATTTGTCGGCTTAATGTGTTACATCCAATAACTCGGCCCGGGCGCATGATGTGAGATAAGTAAACAAGCAGTTCTGAGTGTGGGAGGTGACTCGGTTTCTCGTGGATGTGTGGGTTGTTTCCTTTTTTTTTTTCAACAACCAGGTTTCATGTAGCAAATGTTCCTCCCAGTGTTATCACTGATCACTGACACGGTGATGCAAATGAAGAAGAGAGGACTTTTTTGCTCTTTCCTTTTTATTTCAGTAAAATTTCTTCTTTCAACATGTCTTTGTAAACTTTGGGTTTCAGATGAAAAAGACTCCCAAAAATGTTCATAAGATTTGTGTTGCTGTATACTTCTCTCGCATTTCTTTTCTACCTTTAAATCAGTCACAAAAAGCGGAAAATAAATCTAGAGTTTACAAAATTAACCCACACTTGATGTCCGTGTTTGTGAAAAAATGGTGAAAAAACAACAATGACCAAAAAAAAAAACAGTAAAATATATCTAATAAGGAGTTAAAACTTCAAACACACCCATGTGGTCCTTTAAGATCTCTACCTGCGCAGCGCGGCCATGAAAACAATCGCCGTCTGAAACCCCTTTAATCCGGGGAAAAGCCTTTAGGCCCTGGCTGTGTTTCTCACATACCAGCAATAACTGCTGGAGCTGGGTGGTGATGAATGCAGCTGCTGACTTGTATCCAGCTCCTACAAGCTGGTGCCACAGTGCAGCTACACTGTACTATACACTGTGTGTGTTTGTGTGTGCATCTGTCAGCAGGGTGAAAGAATAAAGTCCCACTTCCTTATTAGAAAGAGCCCCAGCTGGCCCTTAGCTCTCCTCCAGTGGGAGTTAGTGCAACATTGTGCAGGAACCACTGGTTTTGTCAGGCTATTGGCCAAAAAAGCTCCTGAAGGCAGGCAGCCAGGCTGCATACACACGCACATTTGTCTCTTTCAGGGTCAACACAGGCATGCATGATAGGGGTTTTACACCCCCCTACACTCCCTCACCATGTCTTGTCAGATGGAAAATCCGGATTACCTTTCCCTCCAGTTCACCGGGCATTAATGTCCACTATTAGGTTGTCTTTGGAACCTAAGACCAGAGCACGAATGTCAAATATAGTTCAGGTTCACAAACAGCCAGGTGACTGACCAGACAAAGCCTCCTCGGGGAATCACAAGAACAAAAACTTAAAGGGTCTAATAAAAACCAGTAGCTGCTTAAACTTGCATGAAGTGCTGTAAATAACGTTTTGTTTTTTAAACAGCACTTTCCTAGGGAGGCACGAAGCCAGGTGATTAGGACAACTCATTACCAGTCACGGCTGAATACTACCTCACTTCCAGCTGTTCACACAGCTACATTCAGGTCTGCAGTTACGCTTCCTAAGTCGCATACTCAGACAGTGAGTGGTCGCCGGTCATCGACAAGTGACGACCAACCACAGGCCTCTTGGAACCGCGGCGCTGCCGGCTTTTGTGAGCACGCATTGCTCAAGTTTGTCATCACGATGGCCTTTTAGCTTTAGCAACAAATTCACAAATGGACAACAGTGGTGCAACACAGACGCCTTCTTTCCCTAACCCCTATTCAAGTTCAATTTTGTCGTCATGCAGCTAAAAATATTTCACAAGTATTCTGCCCAGCAGATTACATTGCACAAATCAGTTATACCCTCATCACAGCCAGCTTTGAGACATCGAGTACAAGTCGACTGCATTTATTTGAAATACAACAAGGGCCTAAAGACACAAGGACTTGTATGGATTAACTGTTTGTTTGCTAAGATGCAAAATGTCAGGGGCAGCTTTCAGTCATAAGGCTCAACAAGGCAGACATTGACCAACATGAGTGTCATTGAGTTTTACTATGGCAACATGGTTACTGGGGAGATGTGTTTTAGAACATCAGTAACATCCCTGCAGCTCTACTTTTGACACATGGACTGATATTGTCCACTGTAAAATAATCTCTTCTAGCATTTTAAATTATTACTATAACTTGCATTATGCTGTAATAAACAAGTACATAATATATATTCATGCATCCCCACCTATCACATGGTTTAAGACTGTGTTTAGGGAAGCAACATGTCTAATCTAAAAACCGGATAGAGGCTCGAGGAAAAGAAACCTTTAGAGGTCCCAAGTAAAACTTTGTGTGTTTAGTGATTCTAGGAAGATGTAAAAGTGTTTATTTAGAAGCAATAAGGCAATATAGGGAGCAATATAAGTGGAGTGACAGAAACAGAAATGACAGAAAAGTATCAGCGTGAATAGATGCAAGTAAACGTGAGCTGTCTTCTGTAATGTTGATAAACCGAAGCTTTTCTTTTGTTTGCACAACGCTGTGTGTGCTTGTCTGTCTGAAGCTTTATGTTTGAACATGCAGTAATGCTGCACACTGCATAATTTGTGTGTTCCTGCATCAGTCACCTGTAATTATAACAATATTCTGACTGGATGTCTCGGCTGCACCACCCTCCACCGTGAGCCGGATGTGGGGTCGTTGTTGTTTCACTCAGGGCTAATATCCACTGGGGGAGCCTGACCAGCCAAATGACTTCCTTCTGGTTTGATAGAGAAGTAATTATTTCCTCTAAGCCCCTCCCTCCCCCTCTTTTGTACACCCCACCCACCCCCCACCCACCACAGGCAGAGAAGAAGTCACAGAAACATCCAAATTATTCAAATGGCTCGTTTTCCTCACACAGCATGTTTACATGTCAAGAAACGGACATGTAAGCAATGATGTAGGCTTAGAAGGAGGTGATGGAGGAGTAGCACCAATCAACAGCCTGATGAATGTTAGACTCCACACTAGCACCTCCACCACCACCCAACCACTCCCTGCTGACTCCCTGTGGGGTTGGGGCAACATGTTTCTTCCTGTCCTGAGACTGAAGGGAGGGTACTGGTGACAGCGCGACTGGCGCCACACAGACACGCACACACACACACAGAGTCAGAGTCATAGCCAACAGAGATACACAGACTAGCAGGGGATTTGTTTTGCTTTGTGGGTTTGTTTTTCTGCAAGGACAACACCGTTCAGTTTGTCTAAACCCCCGAGCAAAGCGCACGTGCTGCATTGCTCATGCATGGTTATAACTGACTCATGTACTTATCAAAGCACTTATTAGAAGCCAACGACCCTGTGTACCGTCTGCAGCTCCACTAAAATTAAGTCATCTGTAATTTATTTGAAATAAAGATCCCACGCTAATCAGTTTTTAATAAAGATTCATAAAAACGGCCCTTCCAGCAGTACCCAGGTTTCTCAGCGGTTCAGGGTGAATATTTCGCATTTACGACCTTTTGGATCACGTCCTCCGTCTCCTTCGGCCCCATCGTTTTTATCTTTCTCCACTGTGCACTTTGTCAGAATGCAGAAATGCCAAAAACAGGGTTTTAAATTAAAAAATGTATTTCATCCTGCCAGGGTTTGACAAAATGACAAACAGCACCTAATATCTGTGCTATATAACTAACAACATTACACAACAATATTCTGTGTTTATTATAGCAATGCAAGAGCGGGTGCATAATAATAAACTTTCCCTCACACACAAGTATAATAAATATCAGGCATCTTTCCGCTAGGCAGGTCTAATTTCCTCTGATCCTCCATAGAAAAACTACTGAGGACATGTAATCATATCTTAGAACTATTTCACTGTAGAAACCTGATGTTTGTCCTGAAATTGTAAAAAAAAAAAAAGAAATTGATCCTCATTAACTAAGGATGAAACACAAACAAAATTCATTCCAACTGTGTGCAATGGACTTCAGATCCAGTTGCTTTTGAAATGGCTGCTTCAAAGACAGAGAGACCAGTTCTATTCAACTCGATTCAGTGTTATTTATATAGTGCCAAATCACAACAGTTGCCTCAAGTTGCTTTATATTTTAAGATAAAGATCCTACAGATACATAGTAAACAGAGAACTTCAACAATCATATGACCCCCTATGAATATGCGCTTTGGCGACAGTGGGAAGGAAAAACTCCCTTTTAACAGAAAGAAACACTCAGCAGCCATCTGCAGTGACCAGTTGGGAATGAGGGCAGGAAAACTGGACAAAGACATTCTGTGGAAGAGAACCAGAGATTAATAATAACTATTAATTAAATGCAGAGTGCTGTATAAACACCCCCCAGCAGCCTAGGCCTGTTGCATCGTAACTAAGGATTCATGGTTACCAGTTCTAGCCCTAACTATAGACTTTATCAAAAAGTAAAATTTTAAGCTTAATTTTGAAAGTAGCGATGTCTGTCTACTGAATCCACACTGGAAGCCGATTTCACATGAGCCTGACAACTGATGGCTCTGTCTCCCATTCTACTCTAAATACTTTAGGAACCCTGGCTCTTTTCCACAGTGTGTCTTTTGTCCTGTTTCTCTCCCCTCACCCCAAACTGCAGATGGCCACCCCTGACTAAGCCTGGTTCTGCTCAAGATTTCTTCCTGCTAAAAGAGAGTTTTTCATTTCCACTGTCACCAAAGCATTTCCTCATAAGGGTTGAGTGATTGTTGGGGTTTCCTTTATATTATTGTATGGGCTTTACTTTAAAATATAAAGTTTTAAAGGATTAGTGTGTCAACACCTATTAAGCTTTTCATGTGTCTTTTGTGGAGCTTCCCTCTGTGAATGGATAACATTGAAACAGCATGGGGAACAATATCTTAGCAGCTGATTCAGATTAATGGTTCAAATTTAGGCTTCCGCTTCTCCACATGGATAACTGTATCTTGTAAATTTTCTTCTGAACTGTGGCTGAAGTAGAGCTGATGTAAAAAGCAGCACAAAACAGAAATAGCCACGTTAAATGTCTCAAAACACAAGTAGTGTGTCAAGTAGTGAACGTTCTGAGTGACTTTTCCCTGCAACTGTGTTGCCTGCGTAGCATTAGCATTTTTGTCATATTTGCAAAGCTCTTCTCGGTCTGATTTATTAAACGTTGGCATTGGCGCTCATTGTATATTCTGTTTGACTTGCTGCTTTTGATGCCTGAGATCAACCATAACATCAATGGGAAAAGTCGACCCTCTGTACCTTGTGACCAGAGTGGGGAAAATAATGGAGTTTCCCTTTAGATCGCACCTTTCATCTCCTATGATTATGTGTGAGGAGTGTGTGTGGTTTCATCGAACCACAGGCTTTACTTGCGTTAGCGATTAGTATGCATGTTTTTTGAAGTCAACTAGAGGAAACATGACTAATTAGCTGGTTAGTTTGGCAGTTAGCTGGAGGGAGGTTTTGTGAGGTTTGAGGGCAAAAAGAGATAAACACGTATGAACTAACACCGCGTGATATTCCTGACATGTGTTTAAGATAACTCTACTCCTGTTTATGCAAAGTGTCATAACATTTACAAAAGAGGTTTCACACCAGAGTGTGCACACTTCTTTGACGCAGCAGGGCAGGGAGTTATGTGGACGTACGAGTGTGTGTACATGTGTGTGTTTTTACTCACACATACTTCAGCAGAACTGCCTGGACTTCCATCCCTGAGGAGTTCCATCTGCAGGCGGGAGCCAACGAATCTAAACACACATAATCACACATTGACATAAAACTGTGGAGCCTAAAAGGTGAGCTCTTGTTAACAGAGAGTAGATTGACCATCTTGCAACATCACAAGGCAGCGATCACTTTGCACGTGTCAGTATGTGTCCATCGAAGGCAGCTCAGTCGTGGCCGCAGAGGAGACTGCTCGCCCTCCATTTTTTTGGAGAGAAAAGTATTCATTATAAAATCATAGTATTTAAAATGATACAAATACAGATTGCCACAAAAGGGACATCTGCAGGGAAGAAGCAGTGAGGCAGTTGTCGCTCTCTGCAAGCTAAATGACTAATAACGTTAAAAATAATGCAAAACAGTAAAAACAAAAAAAGAATTATGTAATTATTAGTTATTATTAATCTCTGGCTATCTTTTGTCCTGTCACAGCAGATTGGCTGCCTCTCCCTAAGCCTGGTTCTACCGGAGGTTTCTTCCTGTTAAATTAGAGTTTTTCCTTCCCACTGTTGCCAAGTGCTTTCTCAAAGGGAGCATTCTCAACATTATTATTGTATTTACAATATAAAGTGCCTTGGGGTGACTGTTGTTATGATTTGGTGCTATATAAATAAAATTGAACTGAACTGAATAAAGAAAGAGATGCGGCTAAAAGTGGCTAATGCTGCCAGTTAGAGCAGAAGCTTCACTGCTGTAGCTCAAGATGTCTCAGTGAATGTGTGTGAAGTTTTTTTGTACTTTTGTTTGATGCTTCACTTTTAAAATAGTTTGAGCTCAGAGTATCTCCCTTTGTCTTTAAAAAGTATTACTCATAATATCCTAATCATTGCTATTTTGTTTAGCGTCTTTACAGTTATGGTTATTGATTATCTCCACCTTCTTTACCTGCAAATAAAAAATTATATGAATTGACATTTGATTGATTTATTTTCAAAATCTCTTTAAACATTGCAATAATAAGATTAAAGAGAATTATTTTGGGCGGATAGTGTGATTTCTGGTAACCTGATATTGTTTTTCCTTAAACAGCAGGCATGGTAAGACAGCAGAATTAGCAGACTGAAAATCTGCAAGTACAAAGTAGTCTGAGAGATGATGTCCCAGCCTGAATTATTGCCTCAGTTCGCCACTGAGTCTGACGTCCTCAGGGCGGGACCTCTTCCATTAATTTAATACACTTTGGCTTCATTCCTACAACTCTGTTAGTGAGCAGAACACGTAGCATGATGCTCTAAAGGAGAACAACCTCAACCAGAACATCCACAGTAACAGACTGACACTGTGTTCTTCCACTCAGTCGTCAGATCTATTCCACTATATTGTACAAACGTGATTAACTTCGGTAAAGTTATGGAGTAGCTTACTTTCTTCTCTTTTGAAAAAAGTCCAAACAGATCTTTTTCCCATTGCATATCTTCCTTTTTTCCCTTTTTTATAATCAAGCAGTAACTAGCTACTTGCGTTAGCCAGTGGTAACATTAAGCCAACCCTGAAGGACTAGCATAGGGAATAGATTTAGATCAGAGTGACTGGACCCCGCTGGGCAAAGGATGGAGAGCTCTGCAGTGATGGCACAGTTTTAGATCTCACTGCTTTAACGGTTTGGACTAAACTGACTCACTAAAATCAAAAACATCTTTCTTGTCATACTTATTATTTTTCCAGTCTTCCCTTATAGCTCAAGGTCCGTATCTGCGTTACTGATTATGGTATCACTGATGTGCAAACATTTGACCTCTCTAAACATCAGTAAGTACGAAAACATGACAATATGTAGGCTGGTTATTAGTTAAGTAATTATTCTGGGGTATTATTATTGTGAAATACACACTGCTGTCAGTCCCTCTGGTCCATTTAAAGGGCCAGTTCATTCAAAATGACCAATACTAGCAAGCTTCAAATAACAGATATATCAATCCCATCCAGAGCACAGACTGTTTTTAAGAAATCTTGCAAGGCACTGTTTTACTGCTTCACAACAAGAAAATGTAAATATACTAAATATTATACCATAACACAAGTTGGTTTTCCTTCTGTCATCGGCTGCCGCTGGTGTGAATATACCCGATGCATATGGAAAAATGCCAGCTAGGCAGATTCTTGCACTCATTTCAAATGCTGACATCATCTGAGCTTCAGCTAGTGTTTTTGCCCGGGGGCCTTTATACTTAAATAACCTTAGTATCTATATTATAAGTGGAAATACTCAATTTTCCCTCGGGCAGAGAAAAGCAACACCACATGACTGAATAACATTTGGAGTTGAAACACTGCAAAGTGAGCAGTGAGAGCTTGCATTCAAAAACAGTATATACTGTATGCCCGGCATTAAGACTGCATGAGGGCCAGCCTGCATCAAACGGTCTTCATGAGAAGAATTTCAAGAGATCGATAATGAACTTCAACATGAACTCACAGCAGAGCTGCGCAGATTAGAAGACCTTAACAAACTGGATCGTGGTTGGTTGGAAAAGAAGGATTTGCTGTAATTAATGAGGTAGATGAGGATGACCCAAACCCTTTGTACAGCTGCAGTTTTTAGCTGTACAGATTAAGCATCTGAATTTTCAGTGATTTACAAGAACTGGAAACTGTCCTGCGCTGCGATGGTGGACCTTATGTCATTTTTAACATTATCTTGGTGATGAATTCTTTATTTTATACTACCTGGTGGTGCAATGGTTATCACTGTCACCTCATTGCAAGAAGGTGTCTGATTTGCAGCCAGCTATGACCTGTTCAGTGTGGAGCATGTACTCTCTGTGTGGGCGTCATCCCACAGTTCAAAGACATACACAACTGGTGAATCTAACTTATATGTGGATGTGAGGTGCTCAAAGTGTATAAAACAAAGCCCTGTATGAATGCATGGATGCAATCAGGCTTTAAGTCTAAAGTAAAAAGCACAAGTCCAAAATGACAAATCCGTTTCAGTTTGAGGAATTTAGTTTTTACCGATTTAAAAAAGCATCATTTGGAATTTGTGGTAGAAATATTTTTCTTGCTTAGGCCTCCTCAAACTCAGCCCAAACCAAGGGCTCCATTATCTGACATGTGAGGTGAGTGAGGTGAACAGTTAAGTTTACTTCGATTTCTGGAAGGTCCTGGGATCGGGTAACAGCTCCGCTGAGAAGGGTTTGGCGAAAATGGACTGACAATTCAATTATTTATAAACTCACTAATTTCAGCACAAATGTAACAATTAAATTATATCAAAATTCTGCCTTCACTGTGTTACTGGCAGACGGCAGATAAACATGACTCATCAGTATTTCAGAGGCGATAGTTTAAACATAAAAGCAGCTTTTAATATGTTTGCACTGCTGCAACAACAGAAAAACTTGCAGCCAAAGAAAATGTGTATTTAGATGCTTTTATAGACAACCAGCTTGTTTACACTTATGAAACAGTGATGCTGGCTAAACCATGTAACACAGCTAAATGTGAAGACCTAAAATAAGATCTCCATACATTTCCTTGTCTGTAAGAAAAATAACTCCCCAGCCCAAAAAAGGCTTTGACCTGAAATTATTAGACATTTGATTTAAACATGACTGTGTTTAACAGTGACAATGGGTGGTATGTGCTCTGAGGTGCATTTGTGGGATGAAGCAGAGAGTGATAACAGGGCTGACGCAGCAGGTCTTTGTGAGGTGGGGTAGGTGACTGAGGCGGCTTGGCGATGGGGGGAGGGCAGGTGGATTTTTGCAGGTTACCTGAGCGTGGAGCGAGGAGGGGTAGGTGAAAGCGGGTGGAAGGGCCGGCGACAGCTCCGCCGGGTACAGCGGGTATGAGGCCCACACGTCTGGGCTGCTGGGATAGAGAGCAGGCACTGTGAGCTCATCTGTGAAAAGAAGAAGAGGAGGAGTGGAGTGAGGAGAGTGGCAAGTGGATGGGTGGGGTGGCTAGAGAGACAGGGTGGAGGTGGCGGTGATGGTGGTGATTGTGATTGTGAAGGTGCGCGCAGGGTAAATGTCAACTGTCTGAAGTCGCTTCCTCTTGTTTAAACCAGAGAGTGGGAGACAGACGCACAAAAAAAAAATAAATCCCAAATTAAAATCTAGCAAAGATAGAGCTAAGAGTAAAACTTCCAAGTTTTTTCAAACCTTATTTTGAAACAAATCTAAGCAGTTCGATTAAAGAGACGATTCCATACATAAAGATTGTAAGTCCTGACAATCACTGAAATTTGAGTTCATTTAGATAAGTTTTAAAAATAACTACCCAAACAAAACTACACAACAGACCTTCTTCACAGCAGCTACTTTGATCATTCGGGTATCGAATAAACTCAAAATACATAAGAATAATAGTTTACTTATTTGTTCAATCTCTAATTATGATGAGGTGGTCAGGCTTTTGGCAAAACGATTTTATTTTCTCTTTTGGATTAATACCTCTTGAAGAAACACAGGTGTTACTACTCACCATAATTGAGGCTGCGTACATAAACAGAACAATACCCTCATTACTGACATTAGCAACATCTGTGTTTATTTCATGTCAATACAGCCGAGAAAGATTTATTTGTCATGAGACAGCGACTGTCTATATAACTTTGAGTGCTTTGGTGGTTTGCTTCAGGCTACAGTAAGAACGATCCATCTTTTTTCCTGTAATAAAAAACAATTTTCTCTCTATTTGAGGAAAGCTTAAAGCTTTTAGCTTTTCAGGACAGCTAAAAGCTAACAGCTGTTAGCTTTACTATATACATGTCTAGCCCAGCATTGCTAAAAATACTCAAGGCTATCAAAAACAGCTAGAAAACCCAATACTATCAGCCACCACTAAACGCCATATACATGTTCCTACATATGAGTGTTTCCATATTATAGCATTGGTTCCAGTGATCGTGAAACACGTGGTTACGACGCTTAAGGCAAAAGGATCATTTACATCAGTTAAGAGGTTGCTTATCTCTGAAACATAGTTATGTTTTAGACTTAAGTATGATCTAAATGATCCTCATAACCCAAGCATCTTGAACAAACAATTTCACTAGAAAAGCTAATCGCTAATAAATGCAGCATTTATTAGCTATAGCTAATTGCTACAGCTAATATTAGCTGTTCATTATAATAAATACAGTATTTATTTGCTATAGCTAAAATTAGCTTTTTGCTGAACTTGATGAAGTTAGCCTAGCCAACAGTACCTATGAAAGCCTTTAATTTGCTTTACTTAACAACATTATTGTGAACGTAGCCTTAGCTTACACTGTTTGATTATAAAACTTTAACCCCAAGATTTTTAGCCTTAGTATTTAGAAAAATATCTTTACTATAAATCATCTTGCAAATATTTAAGATCCGTTTTACAGAACCGGTAAGGTCTAAAGATGTTTCTTTTAACCAACAGCGAACTAACATTAGCTTCATTAGATAGCTGGACCTGTCATCATTTTAGGCAGGAAAACTGATGTTTTTATCTGTTCACTTCTGAAATGCACGACCTTTAATTTCACCAATTAAAAATTTCAAGGGGAAATTTTATCAATTCAAAATGCACATGTATTTTGCAAAAACCTTCACAGTATCTAAGAACGGTCATTCACACTATATGATTAGATTTCATACTTTAGGAGAGGTTGAGAGGAAGCAATGTCAGACATGATGATTTACTCGCTAAGTCAAGTGCAAAGTGACTGTGAAAAACGAGCATCGGTGCATGAGTTAGGAGACAGTGCTGAGTCGTACAGAGTGGGTGAACATTTAAAAATGCAGGAAAAAAAACACAGCAGCTCATTGGATAATTAGCACATAATCTCGAGGAGCATTCCCTGTGCTCTCCATGTCTCCTGGTAACCATTTATCCAAGCATGATCACAAAGATGGCTGATTTAAACATCTCTTATCAGGAAATGACAGCAATTTCTCTCCTAGTGATTACGTCACGGTTTCATTAATCGTTTCCTTCCATTTTCCTCCGGGGCCTCATGTACACACCCGGCCATAAAAAAATAAAAAAAGATCTAAGATAAAAGCAGCTTGGTCATACAGGAAGAATGTGCTACCACAGCTGGCCTATGTTTAACTATCAATAGCTGATTTTTGCAAAATCCTTAACTCTTGGAAAAATATTTAACCATAAGAAAAAAAAAGGTTGAAAGTCACATTAGCAAATTATATACGCACGTTGTACTTGAAGACCTCGAGTCCAAGTTATTAGAGTAAACAGTTAAAGCTGAAACATGCTCTGTTAATACATCCCTAATCTAACATCATCAGTTAACACATCACAACGACAAACAGCATTACACGCCCACACAAAATTAACGTTTTACAGAGGGACAAATATGTAAATGTTGAATTTAGGAGCAAACAAAACAGCGTTCAATGAAAGAGACTTGCAGCAGACTCAACAGTTTCTTTTTCATGCACAGTAACAACTACAGCACAGAAAAGCTTTTTGATTACAAAAAAATATCGTAAAAGGAAACAGCTGTCCAGTCCAGTACAGCCAGAGGAAGCAGCAATGTTTGTCTTACTTTGTCTTAAAAGTAAGACAAACTCAGCGACAGGTGGGTAAACAGTCGGCGTACTTACATGGGTCTCTGCTTATGAACTGTGGCCCGGGGCTCTGCTGGGAAGGTGGGGGGTTGGGGGTGCCAACCAGCTTGTTTTTGGCCATCTTAGTGTTGGCCTTGGCGAACTCCAGCCGCAGAGTCTGGGGAATCTCTGGGTCAAATCGTACCCCCTGAGATTAATGACACAGTTACGTTAGTGCAAATATTGTTTAGTGGAAAGCTTTTAGAACAGGGAGCACACTGACATAGGTAATGCATATGGACAAATGTTTAAACAGGAAATACAAAGCATTTTAGTTGTGCGATCGTATCCATGTCTTAGCAATGAAGGCATGTGTCATGATTCACTAATCAAAATCTGAGTTCTCCCATATCTCATATTCAGGGATGCTTGAATTATGTTTTAATTATAATATTATCATATATTTTTTTACATTTATTATAATAATTTATTATTGTTGTTATTATTATCCCAAGGTAAATGTGACAATTACAATGGTTTCTACAAAGCTGATAACTCAGATTAATAGAAGCCATTTGCCTCTAGCTCATTTCTGAAAAAAGTTTGTATGTACACAATATAATATTTCCTCAACACAACGTTTTTTTCTCACATACTGCTCCCAGTCGAAATATAGCACAGACAATCTGTTTATAACATTCTTATCTGTCTTTTGCTTTCCTGGAAGGTTTAGTGAAGTGATATTAGGCTTCAGCACATGATGACGCTTCATGATGTTAACAATGCAACAGCTAATACCTTGGTTTGGCAACCGTGCTTTAAAGAGGCTGACCAAATGAATAAGTTTGCTCACCAGTGAAGCGATGATGTTATAAATAATAGGGAGCCACTGACAGACCTGCTGCCCTGTGCCTTTAAGTAGCGATGAAGCAGACTAATTTAGCCCACAGCAGTTATTAGATAACGCGTACAGTTTCCACTGCCGCACTTCCTGTCTTGTTATCTGTTGTTTAGCCTGATTTGGAATTGTCACTTTGTCCACTTTTCATCATCTCAATTTCACAATACAATTTACTGCTGAAATCTTGGCGTGACCAGAGCGTTTTCATTTGTTTAGCCTTTGAAGCTGGCTTATTCTGAGCGACACATGCAATGGGAAATCAAAACTTGATGACACAAACCTGGCTGACACGTGATGTCATTTACAACACAAGCAGACAAGCCACAAGGCCCTCGCTCTGTTCCCCCACTGAACTGCAATGTAATTTAATACCATGACATCAAATACCCTGACATACGCCAAGCATCACCGCTTAGAGTGAGCCAAACATTTTGGTGAATTCTTGAGATGCCACTGCTCTTGACGGGCCAAAGGAAAAAGCTGCCCATCAGATCTTCATCAAATATCTCAATATACGAGGATTAAAATAAACATGAATGTGGCATCATCAAAGTTGCTATTCATTTACTCTGCTTGGACACATTTTTACCAGGAACTATAAACGCCCTGAACTTAACCTCATTTGATTGCCTATAAATGATACAGAAAAGCACGAAGGTCAGCTCGCGGAGGAGAAAAGCAGCGAGGAGTGCGAGTTCTCTGCAGCAAACGAGCGAGAAGCAGCGAGGACGGGCTTCTCGGCTCGTCCCTGCAGGCTCGAGCAAAGCAAAGCTGAAACAAGCGAGGGATGACTCTTCTCATGAAGGGCAGGGAATTAACTGGGATTGCCTCGGCTCAGCGCACTCGCGGCTTCTGCCAGTAGAGGCTGCAGAGGTGTAATAAGCTACATGGCTATAATGAGGCCCGAGCACACCTCTGCTTGAAATGTGTTGAATATCTGCCTCGAAATGTCTTTTTATAGCACCTTCTGCACATAGAGCTTTGATTCTGGCTGTTGGAGGTAATTCGGTTTTTTGTTTTCGAGGCTCACAGCTTGGAGGGAATATAAGAGAGCTACTATGATAGGACACAAATCCCCAAATTCTCCCACAGTTTTCTTCATCTTTCCCATATTTCAATATGCAGATGGATGTTTGCAGATTCTGGCTTATCTCCATATGACCCCCCGGGACGTAGCTTTCCCTGAAAAACAAGAGCAGCGTTGAATTCTCAGCCCCACTGAGCCCTTCTACGGAAACAGTCTCGCTGTTGTTGGCTCATAATAAGATGATAATTTTTATCCTTTCTTCAACTCTCTGCTCTGCCTTTGATGAGCACTGATATCTCGACATCTGAAAAAGTTGACACACCGCTCGCGCTGTCACGGTCCCACTTTAGAGGAGGGCCGTTAACGTGATCTGCTGCCATGATAAAGACATCAACAAAAACTTAAGAGGCAATCGGAGGAGGGCGGTGTGTGGTGAAGACAAAAACAACAATGGAAAAACAAAGGTGTAGGAGATGGGTGGCGTTCATTACCGTCTGTCTATACTTTGCTTCAAGAGAGCCGAATAAAAACTGTGTGAGAAGATGGGGTCTGTTTTTCATTTGAGTCTGCCTCATCAAGGCTTTCTACTGAGCCACATTCTGAAATACGAGAGATTAAAATTAAACCCTAGATCAATATCTTCTATTTTTAAGTGGAAGAACGGCTAATTTTCTTCTGACCTTGCAGGATCCCTCGCAGAGCTTAAAGTAAAAAAAAAAAAGGCTTTATTTACTCAAACAGAAACATTCAGACACACGCTATTTTAGAGCAGCTGTGATATATTTGCCTTCTCGCTTCACTTTTCCGCTTTTTCCTCCTGTGATAGAAAACGCTTTTCCCCTGCTTTGAAATACATTCGCACTAAAGGCAGTAAAAAAAAAAGAAAGATGAGATTTCACGAGAAACACTAGAGCTGAGCTGGAGCACAACGAGGGCATGACACTTACGTTCAAGGCATTCTTAGCAGCCTCCGCCTCTGATCGACTGTCAAAACTGACAAACCCCACTGGCTGGGGAGACAAGGAGACAGAACAAAAGAAAGAAACATGGTTTAAGGCAGAAAACTGAGTCGGCAATTCTGTCTGAGTGACAAAGACATGTTTTTTTTATATATATATATATTTAGATCTCAGCATACCCCACCCCCTACCTCTCTGCCTCCCTTGCTCTCTCTCCTGTTTATAAAACCATTGCGACAGAACGGGGAGGCGGAGGGCGATTGGAGGCTGGACACACTTTCATTGTACAGTTCATCATTCGGCTCCCCTTTGCCCAAATACGGGCAATGCAGGAGCGAGAACAAGCATGTAAGATTTTAGTGTGAGACAGACAGAGAAGGGAGTAAAAGCTGAAAAAAGAGAAGAAGTATAAGGGGGGGGGGGGAAGGGGGATTTCGAGGGTTAAAGGTGAAAATGAAAGTAAGTGAGGTGACGGGTAGAAAAAGTTGTTTTTTTCTTAGAGACCTTCTCAAACAGGCCTGTCAGTGCAGCACATTCTTGTTCGCATCTGTTTCACCCACACTTGTTTTATATTCCGGCGACATCACTTCAAAGCCAGTAGTAAAGGTGAGGAGAGATAAAGCAAGAAAAAAAACAAACTCACAGGGGTGTAGGTGTGGCTGCAGGATTTCTAACTGACTGCAGCTATGAACAGAAAATACATATTTTTGTCTTGTATGTGGATGGGGACGTTGGGAGAAGGTGGGGTGGTGGTGGGGGAGAGATTGCAGAAAACTCTAAACATGTTACTCCCATGGGGTCACACTGCTGTGTGTGATCTGGAAAAGCAGTCTAGGGTTATGGGAATTCTGAAGAAGTGCAGTGGAGGAGGAGGAGCAGGAGGATGTGGAGGGGGGAAACCACCCCCCCGAAAAGTAACACAAAAAGAAAAGAAAGACTAAGTGAAGACGTCAGGAGGAGGAAGCATAACAGGAATATAAATAGAAAGGGTCTGAGATCTGGCTTTTGCTATATATGGAAATGGCTGGGAGTTCTTGGACTGGAAGAGAGAGACAGATCGATTGATTTGCGTGGCCACTGTCATTGCCATTAGCAGGGAGGAGAGCTGCTCCAAACAAACCCTGAGGAAATGGGGGGCAGCACTGACTTAACATAAGCATTGGTTCACATCAGTTCACTCGCTGAAGATGCCACTTAGGCTGGGGAACCAGTGCTCCGAGTCACAGTTTAATCACAAAGGTAAAACAAGTGGTAAAGTCCACCATAGTCTAAATATTCTCAGCAATCTCCAGGGGCAGAAAAATTAAGCTAGTGCAGTTCCTCTAATGACCACTTGAGGTTGCCAACAAATGGGAGTCAATCCCCCATACAGTTGTTTAAAATGTCCAACTACACAACATTAAACAGCATCTTACAACAAGCTGTTCTGGTCTAGGTGGATAGTTTCCTCCTTCATAACAACTACATCGTTATGATTTTTTTTTAATAGCTGATCCATCTTGACGGGGTAAGGCTGAAACTCAGGGGAGAGGCTGCTTTGACTGGCAGGTGTCCCAACACAGATAGCTGCAGCTTGGCTAACTCAAGTGGAACTACCTGAGAAATAACACAGCCTGCTGTGAGCAACACTATATGGACAAAAGTATCGGACCACACCTGTTAATCTTTGAGTTCGGCCATTTTCAGGCCCACTGCCACACGTGTATAAAGTAAAGCATCTAACTATGTAGGTGTTTGATCACCAAACAAGTAAACACAATGAGGCGTAGAGTGAAGAGCCGTTAATGCTATATTAGACCTCAAATACAGATTCATTCATTAGAATGAGTTTTTCTGAATGCACGCAACAGCAGTGAAACAAAAAAGAAAGAGACTAAAGCTTTCCTCTGTAGTTGGTTTCGGGAAGAGTTTTAAGGTATTACACTCAGCACGTTCAACCCAAATCGCCCTAAACCCTTCTAATGAGCATGTCACATCTTTATGAGAAACAGTGTACTGCGGCAACAAGTAAGCTGACATGAAGCTAAATTGCTCCACTCTGGACGTGGACACCTGCCAGCTGGGCTCATTTTCAGTCCCGCAACCCCGGAGGCAAAACTCAAACATCAGTGCCGCTCTTGTCAAAACGCTCATTTTGACACCTCGAAACTCTTTCCCCGTCTCTCTTCCTCGTCCTCGCACAGCCCACCAGTCGACTTGCTGTAACTACAAGCACCACATCCGACTCTGCCAAAGGCAAGTTGGTGCAACACTTTTCCCCTCCTATCATGCTCCCTCCCCCTGGAAACCTTTGTTTTTCCTTATTTTCTTTTCTATTAAAGGCACTTCCTGCTAATCCTTCTTTCTCAACAAGCTCAACAAACACACAAAGAGAGAATAAATGCAAAGGTGTTGATGTGGAAGACATAATGTGGACAGTAACAGCGTGATCAGAGACTGACCGGCTTCATTCAGGAGTTTCTCTCAACACAACACAAATCTCAGACTTGTTAGCATACCTGTTTAGAAGTGAGCTTTATCAAGGAGCCTTCATAGCCCTGAAAAAAACAGAAAACAAAATGTCAGTGCTATAAATACACATAACAAAGCAAAAATTCAACTTTAGTGGCTAAAAAGCTGCAAAACACGCAGACTGCTTACATTTACAAAAACCTTTATTTGCTAAATTACTCAAAAATGTTGGCATAGTGGGGTCACTGCGGACTAAGCTTGGTAGTTTCATGGGTCACGGGGCTCTTATGAAGACCATATGGACTAGAGTGTGTGTGTCTTACCTGATTAAGCAAGATTTACTGCTTTCAACACTCGTGAACAAACCATTTACTCAGAGCACATACCATGAACATTGCTTAAGTGAGCGATTAGATGCATTAATCTCTTAACCAGCGCTGCTGCTGCTGCTGCACCATTAAGGTGCGTTAGTCTTGGTCGATAATTCAAAAAGCTTTCGACATCTACATGTATTCACCTGAACTAAACTCTGGGCCTCTGTGTGCTTGCAACAAAGTTGGAGCTTCTGAGGGGAAGCAAACAGCTTTGTTTTTGTTTCGCAGCCATTGAGCCATTTTTCCATGAGGCATAAGCTTCCCATGGATCAAGATGTGATTGAACCTCGGCTTTAAGAACACAGACACTTGAACCTCGCGGGAGAGTTTCCATTGCCGTTTATTTCATCACCATTAATGGAGGTCCTATTGACTGCTGGAAAGAAAGCTGCTAAGAATAGCTGCAGGCCATCCATTTAAAACATACAAACATACCTTAAATGGTCTGAAGAGGAGATAGAGCTCCCGCGGTTTAATATCCAGTGGTAACCCACTGACAAATAGTGTTCGGACCTGAGGAAGACACGAGAGAGAGAAAAGATCATGTATTTTTCATTAACCTCCACCAGTTATAAATAGCCACATTGCCTTTCTGACAATAACAGATGAGGTTAGGAGGAAAAAGGACAATGAGCATGAGTTAAACAGTTACCGAGGCCGGCTTTACACTGAAAGATAAACTTTTTAAATCCAGATAGGGGTGTCTTTCAGCTCTGCAAACACACTAAGACACACACTGTGTTCTACAGTAAGTGCATTGTGTTCTCCTGTGTAATCTACAACCTGCTGTGTTTTATAGCAACCCTCCCTCGCAGCTCTAGCCTCTGTTTTACATTTGAACTTTTCAACTTGAAACTTGAGCTGACATTGCTGGGGAATTATAATGTAAATGTTAGCTACAACGGACTAAATGGAAATGTAATCGCTGTGGTCCACAGCCCATAGTCAGAGAAGGTGCGAAGCCCTCAGGGTGCAAAATAAGAATGACTACAAAAGTGCTCTCGGGGAAGGACGGCGTTCTTATGTTATTGCATGTGATGAGGAGGAGGAAATGAACGCAGGGCGATCACTGTCGGTGTGTAGGTGTGTAACTTTGTGCTCTTTTTAAAACTTTTTCATTGTAAGTGTGGAATCCCTAGTGTTTTTTGGGGGTCTTTTTTTTTTTTTTTTTGAGGATACAAAGTGCATAAAAACCCCTAAGTGTCAAACCTTAGATGATAAAAATAGATAGGTGACGTCAGAGAAAGAGACAGCAGACATGCTCGAGTGGGGATTAACGCACCTGTCTGCACTGTCTGCAGAGAGATTAGCAATAAATCTGAAAATTGATTTGGAAACTAAAGGACTGCACTTTAAAATGTGTATTCATTTTTTTGGTTTGTTTGAACAGTGTTACACAAGAAGTTTGGTACTGTTGTCATATTTGTATAATATATGTAAAGCAAACCTAAGCAGCAAGTTAACTTAGCTTAGCATTAAGACTAGAAAAGACAACCTACAATGTGTTTGTCTGAAGATAAGGTCATTAATACTTCTGAAGCCTCTATATTAATCTTGTTTCTTCTAAATGTTTTGTACGACAAGCTAAGACATGCATAATTAGCGGTGTGACAGGTATCAGCTTTCTCATTCAGTTTTTATGCATGCTAAAACATACCAGCGAGTCCAATATTGATTTTCTTGCATGCCTTATACAAGTTAAATCTTTAGTATGATAAGGAATTGCACCTCACAGAGGTCTCGGCCATGCAGGCCTAGAGACGGTTTGCTCACAATATGTTCCACTGACAGAATATTGACCTTAACAGTACATCATGCAGATATTCTTTCTTTGTCTTTCACTCTCATGCTGTTCAAACAAATCTCACACTAAATCAGAAGAGGCCTCGTGGGCCCTCCTTTATAAAAAACATCTTTGTGTATAAAAGTTATATGTAACTGGTTTTCTCTGCACACAGGACATATTCTGAACATCAAGTCTCACAGGACAAACTGCTGTTTGGACAAACTCTTTGAACACTGGTCACCAAACAACACAGAGAGCACAGGAAACACTGTGTCCCTTCAGTTATCATATGCACACACAGAGACCTCTGCAGAATCAACAACAAACCCTTCAAGTATGTTCAGTTTTACCTCCCTCCAGTAATTAAAAACAGCGTCCCAACAGAAACATCTCTACTGGTAGATTCACCAATAATTAATATCATCCAACAACAGGAGTCTACCTTAAGTTAATTAGTCAGCCTTACTATAAATATCAATTATCCCTGACATGGAAACAGTATTGATCCAATGGCTGGATGAAATATGCATCCGTTACACATTATTGTCCAAAATAATATTTTTAGTGACCCAGATGGGGTGTAAAAGCAGCAGTCCCTCATTTAAGCTGGCAACCTGACTACCAGATTTTCTTTTTCAACGGTGTATAGAGCAGTAATCCTGTAACACACGCACGCACATTAACACCAGCAGCAACATTTATGAAATGCAGAGCAATACTATAGGATGCAGATGCTGGGATGCCCCGCCGCAGCCCGTGAATGCAGATCCCTCTGGAAGCAGCAAAACAGTGAAAATTCTGTTTGTTGCATGTAATTGTAGACACATCTGCCCTTAATGAAAGGTCAGTCCAGGATGTGTTACACAGGTATTTCTAACAATAAACTCCACTGATCACAACATCTGTCTGCTATTACCCGCAACAGCTGTATTTTTGCTTTTAACCTCCATCAAGCTTTACAAAACAACACAGAAACAAGAGAAAGAACTCCCTATTCTAATAAAGTGTTACTAAATTAACCGGATCACACAGGGAATAATGTGTACTTCAAAAAAATTTTAATTGATCCAATGACATCATCAGTCCACACTAGCCTGTTGTGGATGCACTGGTGTTGGTTATTTTTCCTTTTTTTTTGGATAAAACTAATCAAAATTTTTATCTGTTTGTCTATCTGTCTATATATATATATGTATTTGGTGCCAGCATGTAATCAAAGAAAACATCGATCCTGACTTGTACCTGAAACTTCCACCGAATCAAAGATGTCTTGGTTCAGGAAGAGAAATGCTTCAGCGCACAGAAGACAATACAATCAAACAATACAAACACACACCCCTCTAAACGTCACAACATCCCACAGCGTGATAGTGTAATCTGACAGGACCCAGTTTAGAATAAAACCGTAGCTATGCAATTACACAGAGTATATTCAAAGCTCCCAGATTCATTAGATAGTGGATTCACAACTCAGGGGACAAAGGAACTGCTGAACTCACACGGCACCTCATTCCCACATGTAACCTGATACGCAACACTGAAGCCAAAGGCAGAGCAACACACAAACAAAGGAGCTTAGCAACTAGGAGAGCGAGCGCTGGCGAGTGCCAAACCACCCATCCATCCGGACGAAGGAAAAAAAGGGGGAAAAAAAGAAGAAAAATCTCACCTCAGCGACTTTCTCACCTTTGCTCTTATCTTATCTGAGCCAAGCTGAACCCTGCAGGGCCGTCACTGCGCTCTGTCTCTGGCAGTTCTGTTTAAGTAAACTCAATTGAAGGTCTCCTTATATGGAGTTACATGGGAACAAAGGAAAGAGTCAGAAAAGGATGGTATCAATCAGACACAGGCAAGGTCAGTCTCTGACAGCTGTTGAGGCTGATAAAACTAATAATGCTGTAGTAAAAAAAAAAAAAGTGCTGTAAAAATAGAAACAG